>WAAB01012040.1:0-35812 GCA_013389865.1 Piaya cayana | reverse complement strand
TGACGGGGGACAGGACGAGAAGGAATGGCCTCAAGCTCCACCAGGGGAGGTTCATGCTTCACATAAGTTAAAAATTCTTCACAGAAAGGGTCACTGGGCACTGTCAGAGGCTGCCCAGGGAGGTGGTTGACTCACCTTCCCTGGAGGTGTTTAAGGTGCAGGTGTACGAGGTGCTGAGGGACATGGTTTAGAGATTGGTAGGAACAGTTGGACTCGATGATCCGGTGATCCTGTAATACTATGAATGCCAGGGAGAGGTATCCAGGGATGGAAGCACAAGCCTTGGACTGTGTTCCTGCTGGATCCTTTAGGAGGGGTAGGATGCATGGCTGTGTAGAGCAGGGGTTGCTGCAAGCAGGGTGAGGGCTTTCAGCCAACCGCAGCCTGAGCTGCCAGGCCCTGCCATGTCACTAAGTCCATCCTGCTCCTACTGGAAGCAGGAGATTCCATGGCTGATGTGGTTACAGATCAGTTCATGTTTGATTTCTGTCGTCTGTCAGTGGTGTTGGTGCTGCCCAGTCACTTCTGTCACCTGGCATGTGCCCGGGTGCATCGCTTCTCCATAATGGAAGTAGCTTCCTTCTCACCCCAGAGAAATGAGCTGTATCCCACATGCCGTGTAGATTTCCCACTATGGGTTGTCCGCAATAGTCGCTATGTGATGAGATTTGTCTTGTGCTCTGGTGTTAATGTGTTCACTCTCTCCTGGCAGGTACTACTGCAACGTGTGCGACTGTGTGGTGAAAGACTCCATCAACTTCTTGGATCACATCAACGGCAAAAAACGTAAGGATCACTTTCTGCCCTGTTGGAGGGAGCTGCAGCGGCCTGGGTTGTTCTTTCCTTGTGTCCCCAGCATCTGAGGGAACATAGATGAAAGCACATGGATCAGAGCACACACAGCATGTGCTCAGGAGAGCTGTGGAGGTGCTGCCTTTATCTCCTTGCACCTTCCAGGACGCTGAGTTGTTTTATGAGATAAGCCCAGCAGAAATAGGGATAGGTTGACTCTGGATCATAGAATAATAGAATCACCAGATTGGAAAAGACGCACGAGATCATCACGTCCAACCGTTCCCATCAATCACTAACACATGCCCTTCAGCACCTCATCCACCCATCCCTTAAACACCTCCAACCACCTCCCTGGGCAGCCTCTGCCAGTGCCCAGTGACCCTTTCTGTGAAATTTTTTTTCCTAATATCCAGCCTAAACCTCCCCTGGCAGAGCTTGAGGCCATTTCCTCTTGTCCTGTCCCTTGGGAGAAGAGGCCAGCACCCTCTTCTCCACAACTTCTTTTCAGTGGATGGATGTGCAGATGGGTTTTCCCTACACAGAGTGTCTGCTTTGAGACGCCCAGGATCAGCAAATCCTGATATCTCCTACAGAAATCCAGAGAAAGGCTTTTTTTACAGCACTGAAACTTTAGGGATTCTTGGGCAAGGGAAAGGTGCAGGAGCAACCTCTTTGGATCAGCAGCCTTCTCTCTGCAGAAGTGGAGTGTGAAGCTCTGAACTGGTTGGTCCCAGAGCTCCCGTGTGTATCAGAGCTTACAGTGCTGGGGGCTGTGGTTTGCTGATGCCAAGTGGAGACCAGAGTGGGGCAGTTAGACCCCAGAGCTAGGTCTGGCAGCTTGGTGCTGTTATTGTCCTGTACTGATCCAGATATCTCTCTGTTGCTATTATGGTGCGGTTAACTTAGGCCAGGATAAAGAATTCCCAGGTGATCAAGCTGCTCCCTCGCTGCATTTAACTTGAGGAAGAGGGCTGTCCCCTCCTTGAACCGCCTTTCATTTCATGCCCGGGCACTGCTCCCTGACACGTTCAGAGTGGGGAGTATGGGGAAAGTTAGGGAGCAGCAGGACACACAGACGCTTCTGCCGTGTTGTTCCACGCCTGGTGGTGGTTTTGACTTCCTGTGGAATTCAACAAGTGGCCCTATTCCAGAGCAGCAGTGACGTGGGATCCAGACTGGCACACGACGCTGCTTGAGCCTTGGAGAAACAGGGTTTGGAAAATGACTTGAAGGCCAATTTTCTGTGCCTGGGAAAAGAAAACACAGCATGTTGGAGCGCTGTGGGTGGCGGGGGATGCTGAGAGGCCTTATTTGACATGTTGGGAGGTTGGGAATAAGTCCACATGAGGGAATCTGGGATGAGGAGCCCCAGGGTGACTCTGCATGGGCCTGGGGTGAAGGGTTGAGCTGGGGCTGGGAAGTGACTGACACATGTGTGGTGGGATTTGCAGAGTGAGTTTGGGAGCTCTTCATCAGCCATAAATTCAGCCAAGACCCGCTGTTCCAGCAGCCCTCCTGCTCTTTCTGGTGTGTATTGTGAGCTTCTAAGTGCTGCTGCACCCCTGGGACAAGCCTGTGCAGGGCTGCTGGAGTCACCAGTCTGGATCCACCAGGGAATAGTGGCTGGAGACATTCCTCAGGGTGACCCCTTCAAGCTAGGCTTGCATGTGAGCAGAAGCTTGGGAATCTGCTCCAGGCAACCACTGAGTCAGAGGCCTGGCTTAATGTCTCATGTCCCTGCTGGAGCAGGGAATGTCCCATGTGGTCAGGAACTATTCCTTGAGAGCTGGTGTTCAGCTTCTCCCACAGTCGAGAGAGGCAAGCTTGCCAGTTTTATTCCAGCCTCTTTTTCAATGCTCCAACCTTATTTTTCCCACTACTCCAAGATTCTATTTCCTCGAGTGTTAGAATGCTGACCTGATGGGGAGCATCCTAATAGGGAACTGTGTCCTCCTCCCTGTTATCAGTAGCATATGGATCTTTGTAGTCCCTGGTTTGGATTGTAGTGTCCCCACAGAGCCATCCCTTCTGGTGTTAGAAATCCCAATCCACACAGGAATACAACACCAGATGAGGATGGAAAGTGGTTGCCTCCTTTGGGAGGAGGCTCCCCATGCTCCAGAATACCTGGCATGGTGCTGTGCCACTTGGGAAATGGGGACAGTGCTGCTGCCAGCAGTGTCAGAGTGGGTGGCCACAAGTCAGAGTGGCTGGGTCAGGTTGGAGCTCCGAGCCTCGAGAGCACACATCCTCATGCCCAAGGGTAGTCTGGCCCTGGAAGCTGCTGGGATGATGGGCAGGAAGGAGGTGCCATGCTCTTTCCATTGGGATCAGGGATGCAGAGTGTCCAAAGCCCCAGGATTTCTGAGCAGGGTCGATTCCACTTCTGTTTTCTAGACCAGAGAAATCTGGGCATGTCCATGCGGGTGGAGCGCTCCACACTGGACCAGGTGAAGAAACGCTTTGAGGTGAACAAGAAGAAGATGGAGGAGAAGCAGAAGGACTACGACTTTGAGGAGAGAATGAAGGAGCTCCGTGAGGAGGTGAGTCTGGGCAACAACTGATGAAGCAAAGCTCCTAAAAATGTGTTCTGTGAGGAAATCAACCCTAGTGCCTGATCCTGTTCCACAGCAGCCTTGTTCTTGGTAGCACAGGCTTCCCAGCTTCTGCTGGGAGCAGTGTTTGTTTCCTTGTTTGCTTTCTAAGACATTGCTTGCTGCAGTCTCTAGAAATCCTTTTCCCCTCGTTCTGCATGGGGTAACTATTGGTGCTGCAGGGTTCCACTGAGAGCAGCACAAGCCTGACAGGCACTCAGGTTGTGTGCCCTGTGTGTTGTGTTTGAGCTTGTGTACTCTGATAAGCAGATCTGTGGATGAGGAGCTCAGCATGAGCCAGCAATGTGCACTGGCAGCTCAGAAAGCCAACTGTGTCCTGGACTGCGTCCACAGCAGCGAGACCAGTAGGGAGAGAGGGGATTCTGCCCCTCTGGTGAGACCCACCTGCAGCCCTGCGTCCAGTTCTGGAGTCCTCAGCATAGGAAGGACATGGAGCCGTTGGAGCGAGTCCAGAGGAGACTATGGAGATGATCCCAGGGCTGGAGCACCTCTTGTACAAGGACAGGCTGAGAGAGTTGGGATTGTTCAGCCTGGAGAATAGAGACCTTAGAGCAGCTTTCAGTGCTGAAAGGGGCTCCAGTTAATCCAGGGAGGGGCTTTTGATCAGGGAGTGCAGGTACAGAATGAGTGGGAACAGTTTTGAAATGGAAGAGGGGAGATTGAGATGAGATGTTAGGCAGAAATGTTTTGCTGTGAGGATGGGGAGGCCCTGGCCCAGGTTGCCCAGAGCAGTGGTGGCTGCCCCATCCCTGGAGGTGTTCAAGGTCAGGTTGGATGGGCCTTGGAGCAGCCAGATTCAGTGGGAGGTGTCCCTGTTCATGGCAGGGGCTTGGAACTGGATGGGCTTTGAGGTTCCTTCAGACCCAAATCATTCCGTGGTGCTATGTGCGTGGGGGCAGTGAAGGAGGAGATTCCTCTCAAACTTGGGTTTGGGTGGCAGGTGCCTGTCAGGGGGTTCGAGTTCATTTGAGAACCTGACAAAACTCTGACAGCGCTCCAGGCTTGGGGAAGAGTGGCTGGAAAGCTGCCTGGAGGAGAAGGACCTAGGGCTATTGTTTGACAGCAACTGAACGTGAGCCAGCAGTGGCTTGGATCAGCCACGGTGTGACCATCAGGAGCAGGGAAGCATCGTCCCCTGTACTCAGTGTTGGTGAAGCCACACCTCAAATCCTGAGTTCAGTTTTGGGCCCCTCACTCTAAGAAAGACATTGAGGGGCTAGAGCATGTATGGAGAAGGGAACAGAGCTGGGGAAGGGGTTGGAGAGCAAGGATTGTGAGAGATGACTGAGGGAGTTGAGGCTGTTTAGCCTGGAGGCTGAGGGGAGACCTCATCACTCTCTGCAGCTCCCAGAAAGGAGGTGGTGGTGAGGTGAGTGCTGATCTCTTCCCCCACGTGACAAGCAATAGGATGAGAGGAAATGGCCTCAGGTTGTGCCAGGAGAGTTTTAGGTTGGATATTAGGAAAAAAAACTTCACAGAAAGGGTTCTTGGGCATTGGCAGAGGCTGCCTGGGGCCATGGTTGACTCTCCATCCCTGCAGGGATTTAAAAGACAGTCAGATATGGAGCTCAGGAATATGGTTTAACAGTGCACAGGTTGGACTTGATGATCTCAAAGATCTTTTCCAACCAAACAATTCTATGATTCTAAGCGGCAGCAGCTTCTGATGCAGCTTTCTGCAGGGCACGGCTGTCTTCAGGAGCTGCAGCGTAGTGGATGGCGACAGGAACGACAGGAGCAGTTGCTAAGTTGGGATCCGAAGCCATGCTTCTCTGTTGCCTGGTACAAGCCTGGCACTGTTCCAGGGCTTGTGATCCTCACAGAGCAAACTCACTTTGATTAAAGCAGCGCAAACTCTTTGATGCCAAAACCCCCCAAAGCTGCTCAGCGCTCCGGCTTCTGTTGCAAGGAGCAGCTGTCACTCTGCCAGGCTGACAACCGACAGGCAACGTCACAGCCACTGGAGCAGGGCATCAGAGGAGGGAAAGGCCTCCTGCTTTAAAATCTGTGTTGATTCCAGATGAAACTTGGAAAGAGGGAGTTTCATAACACTTCTCTGATGCATCGTGGACATGTGGCTCTGCTCATGGGGTGGTGGGTGGGATGGGATGGAGACAGCGGGAAGCCTCCTCGGACGTGACTCAGGGGCTGTTGGTAGGAGTTGGGTAGCTGCAATGCCTAGTGTCCCAATCCTGGCTCAACTCGGGAGGTTCATGGTGCTTTGCTGTTGTGTCCCTCACTGCAGGAGGAGAAGGCCAAAGCCTACAAGAAAGAGAAACAGAGAGAGAAGAAAAGACGGGCAGAGGAGGATCTGACGTTTGAAGAGGATGATGAGATGGCAGCTGTGATGGGTTTCTCTGGTTTCGGCTCAACCAAAAAGAACCACTGAGCAGCTCTGGACTCTCCCCTTTCTTAAACAAGTTGTTTTTACCCAGGGGACTCTGGATAACTCAAAAAGACTTGATTGAGGACTCATCTGTAAATCTTCCCCTGTAGAAGTTGGCTGGAGGAGTCAAAAAGTGATTCCATGCTCTACCTGTGCTGCAGAACAAGCTCCGCCTGTCTTTAGCTTCCCACCTCCTTCCATGTCCTAGATCTGGCTGCTCATCACCACTCCGCGGCCCCGTGTGTGCAAGGAAGTGTTCTGCTGGGTATGTTTCTGTGTCCATAAAGTGCAGCAGTTCTGTACAGCTGGCCTGGTTCAGGATTAATCTCCCTGTCTACCAGGCATCGTTATTCCAAGCCCTGCTTGTTCTCGTCATCAGCCAGGCTGTCTGAGGCGCAGGGAGTGATCTGGATTTGGTTTGGATCATAGAACCGAAGAGAATGTGCCGCAGCAAACGATGCTGAGCAGCACAGCCTGTGTCTTCCTGGCTTGTGCTGCACGGAGCTGGTGGCTGCATGGGGTTGAGTTAGCTGGAATGTTCCTGTGTGTTTTATCTGCAAGGGATTCTTCCCTGCTTTTCTTTGTGTTTTGTCCCATAACTTTACTATCTTTGAGGCAGGGGAGAAATTCCTGCCAGGGCTGATCTAGGATAGAGCAAATGAAAGGAAGGGGTATGTGATTCGCCAGAAATAAATGGATCGTTTTAAGTGGTCCTGTGGTGGGAGTTTTAATTCCGTCTTTGGGAAGCTGCAGGTGCCTCCCAGGCCATGCAGAGCTGGCGCTGGCCCTCCAGGACCTTGGCAGCAGTAGGGCTGTGTCCTCATCTCTCTCGGCTCAGCTGCCCTGTGCAGGCAGTTGTGTCTTTCTTGGCTTTTTAAAGGTATTCTGGAAATGGGTGGGAGAGCACGGGAGGGGAGAGGGAGGGGAAAGGGAGGGCAGGACTGAGGACCTGTGTTTTCACCAGGCAATCCAAGATTTTCGCAACCTTAGCATGTGAAGGGCCATTTTTTCCCCTCTCTGCTGGCTCTTGGTGTCTCCTCACCACCGCCCTCCCCTGAATCCGCTTCATCTCTGCTCGTATTTACTTCAGTCCCACCTTGTGTGACTCATTCCCATCTGCAGTGAGGATTTATACCCTGCGTGTCTGGGTTTTCATAGCGCTGTCTCACTCCTCTCTCTTTTTATGTGCATTGATGGAATCCTTGTTCTTGCCCTTCTCCGTACGCCTATGACATTCCCGACCCGAGGAAGGCTGCGGTGTTCAGCCTGCTCTCTCTCATACATCTCAAACAAATCCTGTAACGCTCTGCTGCTGTTTTAATTCCTTAATCTTAGACTGCTGACAGCTTCATTGCCCCAGGTCTTTCCGCTTCAATTCAGATTATAATCCCCGCTGAAGACGCTGTTGGAATGATCTATAGCCAGTCGGATACAGCCGTCCTTGGAGGTTTGACCCTTCTCGCTTGGCAATCTTTTGACTTCGGCACACGAGCTGGAAAGGCGACTTTCATTCCAGCCACGTCCCTAGCGCTGTTCAGACTGCGGCACGTGGCTCCGGCTGAATGGGAGAGAGGAGACGCTCCTGCCTCTGTGCCCTCCGGGGTGCGAAAGGGATGCTGCCATGGTTTCATCCGCATTAGAAGTTCAGGACGTTCCAGAGAGGATTTAGCAGCAGCCATTTCCTCCCAGGCACCGGCTCTGCAGCTGGGATTTGGTTTGTGCTTCGGTGAAGGGCCAGAGGGTGTTCTGCACCCTCCTCTTCCAAGTTGGGACCTTGGAGCCAGCGGCTGCTGCCCATGTTTCCCCACAGAGCATCCTACTGTTCTGTCCATCCTGGTGCACCCAAGGGGCGAGGTGTGGCATGGGCAGCTCTGAAAAACCTTCCAGGGGTTTTGCAGCCTGGCTGGAGCCTACCCAGCCTTTCTGAGCACCTCTGCCTGCTCCCTGTCCTAAGAGAGGGGGAGATGGACCCCGCTGTGGTGCAGCGGGGTGGGAAATGGCTTTTCTAGCATCTCTGCCTGCTGCTCCCTGTCCTGGGAGAGGGGGAGATGATCCCCCGCTAGTGGAGTGGGAGAGGGCTTTCCAAGTGCTTCTGCCTGCTGCTTTCTATCTGAGGAGAGCAGGAGACAATCCCCTTGCAGTGCAGGAGGCTGGGAGAGGGCTTTCATTACCGATTCCTCCCTGGTAAAGAGTCTGTGATCCCCAGCCTCCATCCCGAGGCCATCTTATCCCCCAGCCTCCCTGCGCTGCTGCTCCCCTGCTCTCCGGGGAGCGCAGCTCTTTGTCTCGGCCGCTTGCTGGGAGCAGTGGTGTGTGCAGCAGCAGATACAAGCTCCTGCTGGATTCCCAGCAGCGGGAGCTGCCTCCAGCCAAGGATGAAAAGCTGGTTTCATGGGAGGAAATAATATTTAGAGAAGAGATAGATAACATTCTCTGGGCCCACTGTGTTAACCCTTGGCTCTCAGCACTGCTGTGGGGTGTTAACCCATCATTCACTGCCCCCAGTACTGGAGCCAGGGTTCTCGGTGATTCTGTGCCATCTCTGTGCTGAATTGTGAGACTGCTAGTGCTTGATGTGCCCTTGTGCATCAGATCTGGGATTCCAATTGCAGAGAGCCCTGCTACGCTCCCTCCTGCTCTGGGACTGGGTGCTCTGTGCCTGCTTATTCCCATTTTGCTCTTACTGAAAGGGGATGCAGCTCTTCTAGGAGTTATAACTGGAATCTGATGGAGGAAGGAGGGGCATTTGTCATGGTTCCCACGTCGAGGCTGAGTATCCTGCCTGGTCTCACCATGGAAGCATTTTGAGGTGCCCGGAGCCAGCATGGTGCTTGTTCTCAGGGCCTGGGTAGGTGGGTTTGAGGCTGTTCCAGGGCCATGGGATCTCCCAGCCCAGCAGCCCCTCCTGCTCCCACTGCATCCCAGCCAGGGCTCCCTCCCATGGTCACTGCTGGAGGAGAGCTAGGAAAACACAAGCCCATTTTGCCCCCACCACTTCTCTCACTGCTGTTGTCTTCCCTGGCCTCATCCTGGGAGGGAAGGCTGCAGCCTGGTGGGGGGGCTGAGCGCTAACATCCATGGCAGGAAGCTGCCTTGCCCCCTTCAGAGGGAAAGGGGAGGCTGTGCTGCGCCTGTCAACCCTGCCCTGTGCCCTGTCCCACCTTCCCCCAACCCTCTTCACGTCCTGCTTGGGACTAGAGCAGCAGCAGCAACAGCCAAATCGAGCCCAGGATTCCCACCATCCCAGCACAATGACTGGAATCAGGAATTTGAAGCAATCCCAGAGAAGAATGGGACCTAGCTTGGTCCCCAGCATTACTCAGCCTTGGCCTGCTGAATCATTACCTGCTTCCACGGCTCTGTGAGCTGAAAGACCCAGGTTTTTAGGGATTTATGCCACTTACATCCAACCCTCCTGGAAGAGAGGTTTAAGAGCTTGGCAGGAGCTCCAGTCCTCCCACTGCTCAAGCCACGAGCTGCTGCTGCCCCAGTTAGGCTGCTGGTTGCTGTCGTTGAGCTAAACAACATCTGTGGGCGATGTTCTGAGAAATCACCCTCCTGCTTCTCTTTGACCCAATCTAGTGGTGCTGGGAGGATGCTCCACCAGACCCCCTGCTCTGCTGGGGACTGACTGCGAGGCACCTGAGTGTCCCCCACCTTGTCAGCCGATCATCCCACACAACCCTGGAGCCAGGATTCCTGCCCGCTGGCTCCATGGATGCCCCGTTCGCTGAGCACCACCCTGACCAGTCACTCCTTGGGTCAACCTGTTCTGCTTTCCTCATCTGGTGGGCCAAGGTGTCTATGGGGAGGACCCTCATCCATGTAGGGAACAAGATCCAACCTCTGGCTGGAGCCAGTGTTGCCGCAGGAGGTAATAGGAAAAAACAGGAGGTTGGGGTAAGGGAAGGGAGAGACTTGTGGGGTGATCCCTAGGCTGGGAGATGTTTACTTCCCATCTGGAGCTTGGATGGGAAGTTTGGCCACCTGTTTTGGAAGCGTGGACAAATAGGGACTTGGCAAGCTGGACCCTGCTCTGGGCTGAGCCAGGTCAAGCACCAAGTGAGTATGAGTAAGGATGCCCTTGGGTGCTCCAAATGGGGAGGAAGGAGACAGCTCCAGTGGCTCCCCACATCCCTGTTGGATCTGCTGCTGCAGCTGGGCTGAGCTGAAAGGCGGGCAGATGGATGGATGGATGGATGGATGGATGGATCCTGCTGGCTGGGTGCTGGGACTCCTGGGCAAAGGGAAAACTGTTGCTTTGTGGTGAGCTGAGTGAAATCCACCACCAGCCAGAGAACAAACAGCTCCAGGCTGGAGAAGACTCAGGAGAAGGGAGAGTGATGGGGAGGAGCAGGAGAAGCGTGGGCACTGGAAGGTTTTTCAGGGACTTGTGGTCTCGGAGCAGATTTCTGCTGTGGCACCGATTCCCGTGTGCCGCCCCATTGCCGGCTTTGCTGGGCCAGGGCCACTTGTGGAGGGCTGTGGGAATACGGTCCCTGTGATCAGCTGGGGAGCCCCGGAGGCACTGCCAGGCCTTTGTTCCTCTTTCCTTCTTTTCCACCTTCAGATGTATTTTACTCCCTCTGCTCCCAGTCTGCTGTGGATGTTGTGCTCCCCCTCCTTTCCAACCACAGTTCCTGTCTTCATATTCCTTCCCCTCTTCAATTCCATGTTCCTCAGGCTCCTTCTTGTCCCTGCTGGCTCCCCCATCAGTGTTTCCTCCCCAGACTTGTTCTTCTTTCCCTCCCTTGCGCACTCCCCCTGTTTTCCCACAGGCCCTCCTCCTCCTCCCTCTCCTCTTCCCTTTCCATTCCTTCTCTCCATCTCCCCTTCTCTGACAGTTTGGGGGAAATCTGTCTGTGTCAACGCACAAATTCCATTATTTATTGGTTGAGCGGAGCGAGGTCCTACACTCGTCTGCAATTGTCTGGAGATCAAAGCGGCTGCCGATGGCAGCTCTGCCAGAACCCCCCAGCCTCCCACTCCCCGTCCTCCCGCGGGAGGCGGGTGCCTGCCTGTCGTCACCCTCCGTGACTGATCTCCGAGAGACGGAGAGGAAAGAAGTAGGGCTGGTGGGGGAGAAAAGGGAGACCTGGAGGAGCCACAAAGCTCCTGGGAACAGAAGGGGATGGTGGGGGGGGTCTCTGGGCCACACAAACCCCAGCAGAGTTAGAGGTGGTCCTTATCCTGGTAACAGGGACAGGGAAGCAGGGGACATCTTCATATCTGTGAGGACTGGAAATGGGAATTTCTTCTCAGGGAGAAACATCCCCAGTGATTAAGGGTGGCTCCACAGAAGCAGATGGTTTATGGGGACGATGTGCCTTTTCCTGCCTTTCCCTCCTGAAACCTAGGTCAGGGATGTGGGACTTCCAAGTGGAATGCAGGCATCCGTGGGTTGCCTGGGCATGGCTGCAAGGGGACGAGTGGGGAGAGGACAAGGAAACATCCATCCCAATTCCCGAGTTGAGGAGAGAGGAGTGGGAGAAGGAGAGGCAAGAGAGAAGGAGAGGTGAGGAAGAAAGGAGAGAAGATAGAAGATAGAAGGAGAAGAAGGAGAAGGAGAGATTTCAGGATCTAAGCACAGAATCATGGAATCCTGCCAAGGGAAGCTGTCAAGGTGATATACTGGTTGTTTTAGGATTATAGCCCCTTCCCTGGAGCCCTCTGGGAGCTGAGAAGATGCTTCCTTGTGGCTACAGGACCTTCTCCTCATGAGGTAGGGAGGGTCTGGTCACATGTAGGATCACTCACGTGGAGGGGAGAGCTGCTGGGGTTTGGAGGTCAGCCTGGACCCCTCTGCTCAGGGCCAATCTCCCCATTTCATCTAAACACAGCAGGAACCTTGGGCTTGTTGAATCCACAACTTCTGATCCACATGGATCTGCAGACACCAAGAGGCACAGACACCATCGACAGTTCCGATGGCTCAGACCTCTCTGTCCAGGTCCTGACTCGAGCCATGGCTCTGCCCTTGTCATCCCCAGCATTTCCTCATTTTGATGCCTCCCTGACCCCAGCACTAAACCTCCTCTGGCTCATTTTTCCACAAGGAGTTCAGGCGGTTTCACTCACGTTTCTCCCTATATGATGATTTCCCAAGCTTTAAATCAGTTTTTTAATCTTTCAAAACTTCAAATGCCATGCACAGCATTCTGGATCAGTCACACAGGAGAGGTACTGCCTCCTCTCTCCCAAAGCTTCTGCTCTTTTCCCATGCAAGTACCACACTGTTGCTCATCCTTACTGATCCCAAATCCTTCTCAGTCCTTCCCAGAGGAGAAGGCACATTCCCATGGGATATTTAAGAGGATGCCCAGAACATTGCAAGTCTCAGCTCTCAGGATCATGAGGACACAGCTGAGCTGGGTCTGAGGTCTCTCATTTCAAGAGGAATGAGATGCTAACCGCAGAAGAAGCTCCTTCTGCAGACTTCGGCTTGCAAGAAGATCCCCTGCTCTGAAGGAGTGGAGGTTTTGGCTTCCTGGGATAGCAGCGAAGTCATGTCCAGGACTGGCTCACCTGGAAGCTGAGCAGGACTGGTTCTCCATGTCCTGAAGATGCTCAAAAGAGGCTGATGGCAGTGGAGGGTTCACATGGAGCTGGGTCTGTGTCCCAGCCTTCAGCTCTCCCAGCAGAAGGGCTTGGGGAATGTGTTGCTGTGTGTCATTGGCCAAGAGAATCCAGTTTCCTCTACCAGCAGTGGCCACTGGGGTAGCCACTCAGCAACGTCTTCTCACCTACAAACCACATGCAATTTCAGGAAAGCTTTACTGACACAGCCTGGCTCTGATCCTCCCTGGTGTGGAAGCTCTGCCTCCCCTGCTGCCAGGGAATAGGAGGGTGCTGAGCACCTAGCAGGACAGAGCCCACGGGCTGGGACTTCCAGTGAGAATGGATTCCCAGCATCCTTCAATGCTCCATATCCCATCTCTAGGTGAGGCATCTGTGAAAAAAAAGGGCTCCTTGACAAACACAGGGCTGCGCTCCCTTGAAACCAAGGGTTTTCAGGCAGGATCTCTGGCCTTGATTCCCACACTATGGGAAGCTCAGGTTGGGGCTCTCTGAGTCACATGGTCATTTTGATCAGTCAGGATCTTTGGCGATCCCTGGTCCATCCCTGCTTGCAGCAAGGCCAGTAGATCAGGTTGGTCAGCCTACAGGAAAGCTGGGGAGGGGCTCTTGATCAGGGAGTGCAGGGATAGAATGAGGGGAGCAGTTTTGGGCTTGAAGAGGGGAAATTGAGATGAGATGTTAGGAAGAAACATTTTGCTGTGAGGGTGGGGAGGCCCTGGCCCAGGTTGTCCAGAGCAGTGGTGGCTGCCCCATCCCTGGAGGGGTTCAAGGCCAGCTTGGATGGGGCTTGGAGCAACTGGATCCAGTGGGAGGTGTCCCTGCCTGTGGCAGGGGTGGAACTGGATGGGCTTTGAGCTCCCTTCCAACCCAAACCATTCCATGATTCTCTGATCCCCAGGGATGGCAATTCCTGCCCCAGTCCGGTCCCAGTGCCAGTGTTTTACTGCCCTCACAGTGGTGATTTTTCCTGAATACCTAAGAATATCCTTTCCCCAACTCATGCCCGTAGCTTATCATCCTGACCCTGTGTGCCTCTGGAAGGAGACTGGACACGTTTCTTGTTCTGCATCCCAGCAGCAAGGGCAGGCAGAGGAGCCCCACCAGCCCTGATAAACACACGGAGACAGCCACCATGCGCATCAGGGCACTGTTTTTTACTCCTGAGGGAAGACAGGGAACCAAAGCTTTGGAGAGAAGCAGCATCGTGCTGCACAGGGCTCTGTGGCTTCAAAGACGGAGCCGCCAGCATCTGACCCTGCACAAGCCGCCCGGGAGTGACTCTGCGGGGCTGGAGCTGCTCTCATCTGTGATCCAGAGACCTTCACTCCCGCTGCGTTCCGCTCTCGGGCACCGGGAACTATAACTGCTCTCGCTTCGAGCAAGCAGGCAGCAGCGAGCCCACATGCTCGGCTGGGCAGCGGGCGCCTCAGGGAGCTGGGGGAAGGGATGCGAGCTCTGGCAGGGTTGGCTTTTCCTACAGACCTTTCTGCTGCCCCAGAACAGGCGAGTGGAGCGGTTTGGTGGCCTCAGGCAGCCGGGTGACGGGCCCTCAGCCCTTCGCTCTCTACTTGGCCTTTTCCAAAGCAGCTCAACCAGCGGCATCTCCTGCTCCATCCCACCCCACCTCCCCGCCTGGCCTGCCAAGGCTCATCAGCCGTGACCTACGGCAGCCGGCCACCCGCCCGTCGCTGCCAAGACATCTCAGAGTGAGCCCCCCCCTTCCTGCTTGGAGCTTCCAGACCAAGGCTCCTAACTGCATCCTTATATATATTATATATATGTTATATATAATAGTATATATAATAGTTATATCATACCTTACCCCAAGAGAACAGGGCTGGCAGCTGACTCCTCCCTTGGCTCACAAGAAGGGTCTTAAAATCTACAGGGGGGTTGCTAGCATGGACTGTCCCCATTCCAACCCCCCTACCTGCTATCGTCCCTCCTTTCCCACACCTCCCCAAAGGTTCTTTCTTTTCATCCCTCACCCCGCAGCACCCCGAGCCGTGCAGTTTCCTTCAAGAAAGGGATCGTGGGAACAAAGCTGCACCCCATCTCGAGTCCCCACTTTTGACCTTGGTCTTCTGAATCATGGGGGGTCAGGAAAGCACCCCAAGGTCTGGGGCGGACAGGGGAAGGAACGAGGTGGGACCATCCCATGACCTCACATAGGGGAGAGAAGCAAGGGGGGGACAGAGGGGTTCCCTCCCCGCTGGAGAGATGGGGGGGGGGGGGCACGGCGGAGCGGAGCTGGGAAAGGGCAGGCAGGGAGGGCACGGATGCTGCCGGGAGCGGGTGATATCTGGGAAGAGGAGTGAATATTTGAACGTGAATTAAACAAAAGGGCGAGAGCCGCTCCGAGGGTTTCTCACAACGCACTTGGTCGGAGACAAGGAAGGACTGGAGGGGGGGGAAGAGACACCACCCCCCTCCCGAAAGTCTCTGTGGCCGGTGCCCACCCTGAATCCTGCTCTGCTCTGAGCAGCCCTCGGGGGAGACGCTGTCCCAGAGCATCCAGGCATCCCAGCCCCGGGCTCCGGGCAGGGTGGGGAGTGGGACAGCGGGGAGGGGGGGACAGAGCAGTGGGGGGAACAGAGCGGAGCAGAGGGGACACAGGACGTGGGGGGACACAGGGCATGGGGGGACAGAGTGGGAAGGGGGGGACAGAGCATGGCGGGGAGGAGTGGTGAGTGGGAAACTGAGCAGGGCAGCGGGGACATATCGGGGCAGAGGGGACACAGGGCATGGGGGGCCAGAGTGAGGAGGGGGGACTGAGCGGGGCAGGGGGGGACAGAGCATGGGGGACGGATTGGTGAGGGGAGGACAGAGCAGTGGGAGGGGACCAGAGCGGAGCAGAGGGGACACAGGGCATGGGGGGGGCGGAGTGGGAAGGGGGGCACAGAGGGGGACAGGGGGGACACAGGACATGGTGGGACAGAGTGAGGAGGTGGGGACTGCGGGGCAGAGGGGACAAAGCATGGGGGTACGGAGTGGTGAGGGGGGAACAGAGCAGTGGGGGGAGACAGAGCAGAGCAGAGGGGACACAGGGCATGGGGNCGATCGGGGGGGAACAGAGCTGGGGTTGGGGGGGGGGGACGACATCGTCGCCGCGGGTGGCCGCGGCGTGGGAGCTGGTGCGGCGGCCGGGGAAGCAGCCCGGGAGCCGTCGCGGTGTCCCCGCGGGACGCCCTCGCCTCTCCGGGACCGCTCCACGTCCCGCGGGGGCGGCGCTGCCCTCTCGGGGACCAAAGCCCATATTCCCCAGCCCCGCAAACCCCTCCAGCCTCGCTCCCCACCCGCTCCGCCCCCGCTCCCCCGGGATCCCGCATCCCGCTCGGGGTGGGGTGGGGGGACACGCGCTGGGGCCGCGGTTCCCAGCGCCCCGGGGACCGGGAGGCAGAGACAAAGGCGGTGAAATATCAGTGCTAAAGCCGCGCCGAGCCCCGCCGAGCCCTTAACGAGATCGGTGGGGATTATCCGCGCCCTGAGCGGCCGCGGGAGGAGGGAGAGGGGCCGCCCCGTCCCGGTCCCGGTGGGAGGCGACGCGCGGAGCCGCCCGGGCGCGGCGGCAGCGGCTGCGAACGGGGCTGCGGGGAGAGCGGAGCGACCGGCGGGGGCACCGGCACCGGTACCGGGGCGAGGGGCGCGGGGGGAGCCGGGGGGGGAACCCAGGCTCGGTCCCCGCCCGCTCTCCGCGGGGGCGGAAAGTTTGTGCCCGGGGGGGGAGAGAAAAGGGTGGCAGATCCTTGAGCCCCCGATTTGTGCTGGAGGGGGGGGGTCTCTGCCCCTGGCAGGGGTGGAACTGGATGGGCTTTGAGCTCCCTTCCAACCCAAAGCCTTCCAGGATTCTGTGATCCTTGGGGCTCCGGTGGCACCGTGGGGGTCCGGGGGGGAGGGGAGGGTCGGGATTAGGGGCTGTGGGGGGTAGGAGCAGGCGGGGAAGGGGGAGGGGGTCTCTGTGCCCCCCCCCCCCCGCGGACGGGCTCAGCTTTATCCAGGGCTGTAATCCCCCCTGCTCCGGTAATTAAAAACTCCGCATTACAAGGAAAACGGTGTGCAGGGAAATGTAATCAAGTCTGGAGGGGCTTAACCATCTGGTAAAGGTTAGGACCGGGGATTTGGCAGCCGCCGCGATCCGAGCTCCTTTTAATCTACCGCGGGGACCAGCGCAGCATCTGCGGGGTAAAACCGGTGCCCCGGGCAGCGATCGGAGCCCCTCACCGGCGTTAACGGGACCTCCTCGGGGCTCCTCTCGGCTCGGGAAAACCGCTTCGGGGTGAGGGGCCACCGGCGCCAGGATCGCATCCTCTCCCTGGGGTCAGCAGGGAAAGGGTTAAGCGCCCCCCTCCCTTCCCTCTCCAGCTCCGGGCAGGGCTCCCCCCCCATCCCCGGGAGCCCGAAACTCTTGGGAAGTGCAATTTGGGAGCAAAGGCGAGGGGAAGGCGGCGGTGCGGGGGGGACCCCGCATCCCCGGGGTGGGGGGCGGCGGGGCCATGGGGGGGCAGCTCGATCTCCGCTCCCTCCTCTTCCTCCTCTTCCTCCTGCTGGCCCCGCTCCCGGTTGGGGGGCAGCTGCGCTACGCGGTGCCCGAGGAGCTGGAGCACGGAGCCTTCGTGGCCAACCTGGGCGAGGACCTGGGGCTGGATGTGTCCACGTTGTCCGCCCGGCGATTCCGCATCGTGTCCCGGCCCGGGGCCAGGCAGCACCTGGAGGTCAACCTGGAGAACGGGATCCTCTTCGTCAACGAGCGCATTGACCGGGAAGAGGTGTGTGAGGCCGGGGGAACCTGCCTGCTCCACCTGCAGCTTCTTGTGGAGAGCCCGCTGGAGCTCTACCGCGTCGAGGTGGAGGTGCTGGACATCAACGACCACGCGCCCACCTTCCCCTGGCAAGAGTACGTGCTGGAGGTGGCCGAGTCCGCCGTGCTCGGTGCCCGCTTCCCTCTCGAGAGCGCCCAGGATCCTGACGTGGGCACCAACTCGGTGCACACCTACCGGCTCAGCCCCAACAGCTTCTTTTCGCTTGAGGTGCAGACGCGCAGCGATGCCAGCAAGTTTGCAGAGCTGGTGCTGGAACGCACCCTCGACCGTGAGCAGCAGCGCGTGCACCAAGTGCTGCTCACTGCTCTCGACGGCGGTGTCCCCACGCGCTCAGGCACAGCTCGCGTCCTCATCATGGTGCTCGATGCCAACGACAACGTGCCCGCCTTCGACCAGCCCTCGTACAGCGTCAGCCTTCCCGAGGATGCTCCTGCTGGCACCCTGGTCATCCAGCTCAATGCCACTGACCTGGACGAGGGCCCCAACGCGGAGATCGAATATTCCTTCAGCGGGCACGCGCCATCGCGTGTCCGGGAGCTCTTCCACATAGAGCCCCGGAGCGGGCAGGTGCTGCTGAAGGGGCCCCTGGACTACGAGCGGGCCAGCCTCCACGAGCTCTACGTGCAAGCCAAGGACCGTGGACCCTCGGCCGTGGCCGTGCACTGCCGGGTGCTTGTGCACCTTCTTGATGTGAATGACAACGCACCAGAAGTGACCCTCACCTCTGTGTCCACCCCCGTGCTGGAGGACGCCCCACCAGGCACCGTCATTGCTGTCATCAGCATTCTGGACCAGGACTCCGGGGACAATGGGCGTGTGAGCTGCGAGGTTGGCCCTGACGTGCCCTTTGAGCTCCGCTCCTCCTTCCGCAACTACTACACGCTGGTCACAACCCAGGCACTGGACCGGGAGCTCGTGCCCGAGTACAACGTCAGCATCACAGCACGGGACATGGGCTCGCCCGCCCTGCTGACCCACAGCGTCCTCACCGTCCCCGTGTCGGATGTGAACGACAATGCCCCGCGCTTCCTCCAGCCCTCCTACAGTGTCTATGTGATGGAGAACAACGCGCCAGGTGCCTCCATCTGCTCTGTCAGCGCGCTGGACCCTGACTGCCAACAAAACGCCTACCTGTCCTACTCCATCGCCGACGGGCACATCCACGGCATGCCAGTGGGCACCTACGTGTCTATTAACTCGGACAGCGGGCACATGTATGCCCTGCGCTCCCTTGATTATGAGCAGATCCGCAGCTTCCAGATCCAGGTGCAAGCACAGGATGCGGGGTTCCCTCCACTCAGCGCCAACGTCACCGTCCACATCTTTGTGCTGGACCAGAATGACAATGCTCCAGTCATCGTTTCCCCCATGCCACGCAACGGCTCCGTGGCCACCGAGCTGGTGCCACGCTCAGCTGGGCCTGGCTACCTCGTGGGGACAGTGTCGGCAGTGGATGCAGACGCAGGGTTGAACTCCCGCCTCTCCTTCCAGCTCCTCCAGGCCACCGACTTCACCCTCTTCAGCGTGGCACCAGACACGGGTGAGCTGCGCACCCTCCGCTCCTTTCTGGAGCAGGATGCGACCCGGCAGCAGCTGGTGGTGCAGGTGCGTGACGGTGGGCAGCCGGCCCTCTCTGCCACGGTGTCCCTCGTGCTTTCGGTGGTGGACACCATGCCTCAGACTCTCTCCGACTTCAGCGAGTTCAGCCTGCCCCCGGAAGCCTCCTCAGCCTCTCCAGTCACCATCTACCTACTTGTCTCCCTGGGCTCCATCTCCTTCACCTTCCTCCTTGCCATCCTCATCCTCACAGCCATTCGGTGTCGCGGAGTGCGCCGCTCTCGCCAAGATGACGGCTGCTCTCCTCCCCGCTGCCACTGCTGCCCCGGGTCCGGACCCTCTGCTGATGGCCTGAAGACATCCAACCTGACAGCACAGCCTCCTGCAGGGACCACGGCCACCACCTGCCTCGATGTGCCCGGTGGTGGCCCCCCGGGCTACTGCTACAAGGTCTGTCTTGGTCCTGAATCTGCCCAGAGCGACTTCATGTTCCTCAAACCCTGCAGCCCCCCTCGGAACAATGAGAAGGAACCTGGGAAGCCAGGCCAGCATCTCCAGGTCTCCAAGCAGGTAATGTCCATGGTAATGGCTAACGGTTCTTTCCAACACCCTGTGGGTTCCCTCCACCCCTTCCTCAGTCTCTGCCATGAGAGGAGCCAGGGATGGCTTTTCCAGAGCATAACTGGCACCTTTGATCAGTGCGGGAGTTCAAAGGCATCAGACAGTGGGAAACTCTCCACTGAGCTTCCCAATTAGACCAGTCTAAGGCTCAGCTGAGATGACAGGAAAACCCTTCTCATCACTTTTTGCAGCAAACAGAGATGCTCATATGCCCCAGGACAGGTGTGATGATGGGAGGGATGGGAGGGGTGGCATCTCTCTTGTGTCAATGAGCAATTCAGGCTGAGGCAGCACAAGCATCACTGCAACTCCACTTTTCCCATGCCAGTGGGGATCCGCAGGGTCCAGCTGGCCCCCCCGGGGTTGCTCCTGGACCCACCAGCACCCCCCGTGCTCCCAGTTCTGGCCCCCGGGTCTGGCTGCTGTGCCACACCAGGCGGTGCTGGCGGGGAGGGAGGAGGGTCTTCGGGGCGGGATTTTGATGTCAGCGTTTGTTAGGTATTGAAATGGGGAACAACTCATTTTTGCAATGAAAGGATCTTTTTGCAACACGATTACAAGGATGGAGAGTGATGAGGCGACTAATCCACTTACGTCTGACTTCTAATAAAACAGCCTTTGCTAGGAGAGCCCCGGACTCGCTGCCAACAGGCTCTCCCCGCGCATTTCTCGTGCTGCTGCTCTAAGGGTTTTTTCCCCAGCTGTTTGCAGCCCCCCTGGGACATGGGGTGTGCAGGCAATTGCCACCTCTCTCCCCTCAGTGCCTGATTTACCACCCCACCTGCAAAATCAGGCTTTTTAAGGTTAATGGGATAGGAAAAGTCCATCTCTCTCCCTGGAAGGACAGACCTTGGCAATTAAACTTCTGGAGATGGAGAGGAAGCCCCAGACAATCCCAGTGCCTTAGGAGAATGGGGAAGGTCCAAGAGGGAACAGGCTCATTTGATACTGCCTCAGTTTCCCTAAAATAGGAACATGCTGCTTGCTTTTCCACAAAGGAGGAGATGGAGTCATAGAATCATGGAATCATGAAGGCTGGAAAAGACCTCTAAGTTCATCCCATCCAACCACCAGCCCAACCACACCATGCCCACTAAACCATGTCCTCAAGTGCCATGGTCACGTGTGGGTTTTTTAACCCCTCCAGTGATGGGGACTCCACAACTGCCCCGAGCAGCCTCTGCCAGGGCTTCACCACTCTTTCAGTGGAGAGATTTTTCCTAATATCCAATCTGAACCTCCCCTGGTGCAACTTGAGGCCATTTCCAATTGTTCTATCACTTGCTCCTTGGGGGAAGAACCCAGCACCCACCTCACCACAACCTCCTTTCCAGGAGCTGCAAAGGGCCATGAGTCTCCCCTCAGCCTCCTCTTCTCCAGACTAAACAGTGCCATGTCCCTCAGCCACTCCTCTTAAGACTCATGCTCCAGCACTAGCCAGTCCCTGGCTACTGAAGCCTGGTGCCGGCAGGGCTGTGCTGATTAACAAAGGATCCCAATAACCAGCCTTGCTCTTCCCCGTGTTTTCCAGATCAAACAGCCCAACACAGACTGGCTGCCTCCAAGCATGCAGCGACCTGCTCTGAAGAGGTATGAAATCCAGCACTGCAGGAACAGAGGGTGTGGGTGGAAGGAGGATGTGGGGATGGGGATGTTGTCTTTGACACAGCTTTGTACCAGTCTCTTCTCTTTAGCTCGCATAGCCTGGAGGATGTAGGGGAAATCCACAGAGCCCTCCAGAAGGAGCATGAGAGGTTGTGCACGCTGGTGACTCCCGTCTCTGGTTAGTGATGGGGATTGAATCAGCCCCTCCTGTGGTTTCAAGGTGCTGTGGGGTGGGGGAACCATCTCTGCAGTTGTAGGGTGGAAGGGGTGTCTGGGCTCTGGAAGAGAGAGTGGTAACACGTGGCCCTGGGTTTGCACCCTGGGACATGGATGTCACTGAGCTGTACATGTGACCTCCCCTGACCCAGCCTCCCTCTCATCTTTCCCCCAGAGTTTCAGAAGGCTTCAGCAGGCACCAACAGCATCTGGACACCCCAGTACAGCCCCTTGTACCCGGGGCACATCCCCGCCCTGGATTATCAGCACAATGTCTACATCCCTGGCACCCCAACTCAGCTCTCCAGCAAAGATGGGCCCCACTTTTTGGGCCGGGAGAACAAGAACAGCTTCTCCACCTTTGGCAAGAGGAAGAAGATGACAACTTACTGTGACATGCACGACGGTGTGGTTATCAACAATGACCTGAAATAGTGACTGGTGCTGGGTCTGGATGGCTCTGCCCTGGGAATCACCCATGTTACGTCGGCTGCCAGGTCCACCCACAGCACACAGCTCCATGTATGGACCACTCGGGACTTTGTGGAGCTGCTGAGATAGTGGCTCACCAGGGCATGAGGAAAGGATTCGAGGAGCAAGAAGATGAGAAGTGGTTGGGATGAGAGAAGGGGGGCATTTCTCTCCTCTCGTCCTGCAGAGCTGTGGTGGCAGCAGGTGTTCTTGGGGTCCATATGACCAGATTTCAGCAAATCTGCCTTGAGTTTATGCATTCCCATGTCCCCTTGGGGACCGTCCATCTCTGTAAACTTTGTCACTTCTTTGTCTTGTCTGGCTGTGTGAATGTACTGATCTGCATGCCTGTATTTCTGTCACAGGAGGCATGGAAAATGTGCGCAGACCAAGCCTGGTTCTGCTAAGCCTGACCCTCCATACTATGACAGTGACCATTGCTCTGTCCCTGAGATCACTGGGATGTGTTGCATGTCCAGAGAATGGTGTCTGGCTTCTCTGCAAAAAGAGTGCAAACTCCAGCCCATCAGGAGTTCTTCCCTTCAAACCCTGACCTGACATTTGCAGGGCTGGGGACCCAAAGTCCAGGACACAGCCAGGGTCCAGGCCAGAGCCAGTCTTTGCTCTGGAAGCAGCATGGGCTGGAGCACACACTCTGGATGGCCAGAGGAGCTATGGAGAAGAACAAGGTGAGGTCCTGCTGGGCAACCCTCTAGCCTAAAGTAACATTGTCTGAAAGAGTTTCCAGCAATCAGAGGGGCCTCAACACAGGTGACCGTCCTCTTCCCTCCACCTCCTGCCCTCTGTTTGCCCAAGTACTGAACACTGGGGGCAACCCCTACTCTGGGGGCCCCACCTGCACAGGACAGACACCTCCCGCTGTGCCCTGCTCCTCCTGGAGGACTTTCAGCCGGCTGGCAGGAGCCCTCACAGGCAGTTCTCCAGCCCTGGAACTGTCTCTCCCCTGCCCTGCTCACCCTACACCTGCCCACCAACCTGTCTGCCAGTATTGCCAGGCTCTCCCGTCACGGGACAGTTCATTTCCAATCCATCTGTGCAGAACTTGACAGCTCTTTCTAAACCCAGTTGGTTTCACAATGTCTGATTTGTACCAATAAATCGTATTTTAATAGCTCACCCTGGCTCTTGGCTGTCCCTGAGCTGCATGCGACAGCAGGAATTACTGCACAGCTCTTGGAGCAGGGCTCTTGGCTCCACTATGTCCCTCTTGGCCTCCACAGTTGCTGGAGCAACCCAGAAACGCTCATCTTGTTCAGTTCACCTGGATACTGAGGGCTCAAGGTCCCCTTCCCTCCCTCCCTGGACTTCAGAGCACTTTGGGATCATGGCCAGCTCCTTGGTGTCACACAGCTCCTTGCTGTGAGCTCCAGCTTGGGACGCTGCAGGGATTTGCACTAGAGCGTGGGCGTGAAGGTCTTTGAGCTGCTGGGAGCGGGGCTGGATCTGGTGGTAATGGCTTAATGCTGTTATTGTGAACCACTTTGCACAGCCCATTCAAGCCTCTCCCTAGATGCTCACCCACCAGCCGCAGAGATAACTAGGATGCCTGCCAGGTGTAAGGGACCTGGGAGCAGGTAAGCCTGGGTTTGCTGGTGGGACGGCTCTTGAATGTGGGGAGTGGTTCATCTTTGGATGAAGCCCTGAGACGGCCACACCAGGGCTCTCCTCCTCTCACCCCTCCTTGCTCAGTGACTGCCCTGGGGAGGTTGCAGCACAGCTTTGGGGATTAACCCAGAAAAGTCCTTGTCTCCAAGTGGGAAACAGGCTCTTCTGTGGAAGCGGTGGCAGGGAACGCTCCTGTGGGAGTGAGGGACCCAGGAGGACAGTGCTTTGGGCATGAAAGGGACCTGGCTGGTGACTTCAGTCCCAGTTGACATCTGCCTGGCTGTCAACAGATGAAATAGTCCCTGTCCCAATTAGATGGCAGGATGACAAATTTTATGCTGCCGAGTGCATTCTTTAGTGTTAAGGGTAAAAAAGGAACCCCAAACAGCTACTGCTGAGACCCCCAGACAGCATTAGCCTGATTCCCTGCTTCAAAAGAGCAAGTGAATTATGTAAAGGGGTACAATAAAATTAATAACAGCCTCAAGAAGTAATAAAAGCATCAAGTGGACCTGACTCCCTGTGGAGACAGCGAGCAGCTCCCTCTCCCGGATTAGATATGGCAATATCTTCCCTGACATTTTCAGGCGGTGCTGGCCAAGCGTTAGGAGAGGACAGCAGCCCCTCTCCTGTGACCCACGGGGCTCAGACAAAGCCCCCCTACCACAGGGTCGAGCTGTTACAGCAAAAGCACCTAATACTCCTGCTTCATGGTATCCAGGATCTAAATGAATGTGTGGAGCTGGTGCTTTGTTTCAGATTCCCAGCAGTTGCTTCCCAAAGAGAGGTCTCAAAAATGATCCCCCAAACCACAGGCATTTGAAATTAAGAACTTGTACCCCTGGTTTTGGAGATTTACGGGATTGAGCAACCAAGCAGCCAGCTTTTCCCATTGCACAGAGTGTTTCACTCTCTGGTG
The DNA here is from genome assembly GCA_013389865.1 of Piaya cayana. Taxonomy (NCBI): domain Eukaryota; kingdom Metazoa; phylum Chordata; class Aves; order Cuculiformes; family Coccyzidae; genus Piaya; species Piaya cayana. The sequence continues at coordinate 11,602 of WAAB01012040.1, read as the reverse complement.
TATTCCGTTGTCATGTTTTAATTCCTGCAACTAAGGCTCGACTAACTCCCAGTAAATTGTCATCCTCTCCCCTCCATCACTCCTGGCCATACTCTGCGCAGGAGATGAGACAGGATACACCCCATGCCCATAGTCCCCTCTCCCATGCTTCTTGCTGAGCCCCAGGTTGGCATGTTCAGGTCATGCCTCTTCCAGAAGGACCTTGGGGGTCAATGCAGAACCCAGCCCAAGTCCCAGCACCTCGCATTCCCTGAGGATCTCCTTTTGTTGGGTGAAGGAAATACTGCACTGACAAGAGCTCAGTTTTGACCTCTTTTCTCAATCAAGATATCGATAAGGACAATAGAAATGGTCTTGCTTTAAGGGAGAGGATACTTCTTCGAACCTAGTTCATCCACACTGCTATCCCTTCTCCCAAGGGCATGGCTGGTCAGAATGATCTATTTGGGCATAGAATCATGGAATGGTTTGGGTTGGAAGGGACCTCAAAGCCCATCCAGTCCCAACCCCCCTGCCATGAACAGGGACACCTCCCACTGGATCCTTCCAACCTGGCCTTGAACACCTCCAGGCATGGGGCAGCCACCACTGCTCTGGGTAACCTGGACCAGGGCCTCCCCACCCTCATATCAAAACATTTCTCCCTAAGATCTCATCTCAATCTCCCCTCTTGCAGCTGAAAACTGTGCCCCCTCATCCTGTCCCTGCCCCCCCCGATCAAGAGCCCCTCCCCAGCTATCCTGGAGCCCCTTTCAGTACTGGAAGCTGCTCCCGCAGGGGCACTGTGCCATTAAAAATGCAAGGTCTTTGTCCTATAACCAGTTATTTTTACAACTCCTGCTGTGCTTATGCTCTTGCACAGTTGATGAGCATTACCTGGGTCTATTTTCTGGGAATGCACTGGGTGTTGAGCTGCTTTGGAGGCATATGTGGCAGAAAGCTCTCTATGTACCCCTCTCATACATTCCAGCTCTCTCAGATCCAGAGGCAAATTTGGCTTTCAGGGACGTGCCAGCCAGCTGGAGATTTGCTTCTACAACAGCGGGAAAGCTGCCATGTGGTGCAGTTGGCTGCAAAATGCTGCAGGCCATGCTGGGCAGGCACAGAGTGGAGGAAACAGGGGAGGTTTCCATTCTCCTGTGGCTGCTGAATAGACTTTTTGGATGGAAGCATCACTTATATCTCTGTAATGAATTGAAAGTGTATACCAGAGAGACAAAGTGAATCCAGAGGTAGAAAGAAAAGAGGCCAGAGAGAAAGGACCCAAACAGGCTGGTGTTTGGCTGTATTCCCTCTGCCAAGCATGGAGTCAAGGAGCAGGCAGGGAAGCCCCCAGAAAACCTTAGCAGGGACACAGTGCTCTGCATGCAGGGTAGACTCAGCAGAGCAATGAATCCAAACAATCTTGGCTCCCCAGAGGAATCTGGATCAGCAGGGCAGTGCTAAAATCCATGGGGACCAGTGGGAATCTGTACAGTGACCTTGGAGAGTTCTGGATCCAACTCAAAGACTGTGGCACCAGTGGTTAATTGCTGTCCCCAAAGATGTCAGGACTTGATTTTGTATTCTCCTCTCCTCTGTCTTCTCTTCTCACCTGAAGATGATGTTAGGATGAACTCACCTTCATTTATCCAGGACTGGGTCAAAGTTCTTCCTGATTTCTTTTCCAGTCGCCTCATGTCTTCTATATCTCCCTGGACGCATCCTACAGAGCAACCTGCTCGTCTTGACTGGACCCCCTCCTCCTTTTTGACCTCAGTAGACGTTCTGCAAAAATAAATATCCTTCAGCTTTTGTCATGCTCATTTAGCCCCTGCCACACTGGAAAATGGTCTGCGTGACTGTCATGAGCTGATTTTCCCTGCTCCTTTGCACCTTTTCTTGTTTCTACTGCTCTGAAAACACCAGTTGCCAGCTCATCCACAGAGATTGGATGATGAAACAAGCCTGGGCTGAGTGAGGCTTTTGCCTCCCCAGTTTCCAGATAATGGGTTTTCAGTCTAAGTGGTGGAAATGTCACTGACTCTGTCTGAGCGTTCACTCAAGTGGAATTAATGCTTCTTGTTAGTGATAATATGACTTAATCAGCTTAATTATTGTGAGACATAAGTAGACACCTTTGTGTATTGAATAACTCCTGACATCATGGACCAAAAAGCGCGAATAGAAGCTTTGAAAATAAATTAAATATGACCTCTGGTGCAGCTTGCACTTTGACTAATGATTTGTCTTGCATGAAATTCAATGATTTACACATCTTACATTTGAATAAATGATACAATTTTGCATGTTTAAAACAATAGCAGTGATTTTTTTTTATTGCAGCATTCGGAACCTAAAGTGTTTCCCCGGTGCCAGGAAGGGGGGCAAACAAGTTCATGCTAAACGGATTGAAAAATGAAACATTTGTGCAGTCAACCATCAGAAACACATCCAGAGGATCTGCAGGCTTTTGTGATGAGATATTTGTTTTAATTCATTGTGGAGAATGTCTGCAAAAACAGGTGGGAAAAAATGCATCATAAGAAATGATTCTATGATTCTAAATGAAGAGAGAATAAAGATTCTGAGAAGGGTCACTGAGGTCTCCACATCAAATCAGTTCATTTCAATGATGTCTAGGACAGAAAATATCATTAAATAGATCCAGAAATGCCTTATCATACATTTTGCCTGCACAGAAAATAAATCATACTTGTATGAAGGAAAGAGAAGCAGGGAAAGCAACCATCAATCATTATGAGCATTAGGATTTCTGATGGAGCGAGATGCAGAGGCTCTGTGATAGCCGGCTGCCAGCAAAACAGGAAAATTGGGGTTAAATTGCTACATGAACCCAGATAAATGATGAGCTGTCTGAATTTGTTCTGTTTTATTGAAATCAGTCACTGAATTTCTTTATCCAACTTCCCCCTAAAAAGCACTGGAGCTCATCACGGTGCAAAATATGCACATCTCTGCACAGGGGGTTGCAGCCCAGCTCTGCCTGAAAATCAGCGGTGAGGTTAGGCTCTAGCATCACAGGGAAGCCTGGCTGGTTTGATGAGGCTCCTCGTAAGTCCATGATCATATTTTGTGATGTTTTAACTACAGAAAGTTCTTTCACACAGCCAAGGCTGAGGGCTCTCAGCTTAAATTTTCTGTTGAAGTGCTGCTGCTCTTTCACAGACAGAGCTCTTGTTCTGTAGTTGTTCGGTCTATATTGACCAAACCTCCAACGCTCTCCTGACTACAGATGGAACGTCTTCACCCAGGCATCAAAATGTAAGGAGTTCAACCTGGGGCTAAATCCCACCTGGAGGATCCCTCTTGACCCCAGTCTCCTCCTTAAACATAATTTATCAGACATGGAAGCAAAGTCCTGTGTGCCCAGCCTCTGTCTGTCCATGGTGTTTATCAGACAACAAAAAGATTTGCTGCTTGCTTTGTGTTTCCCCTATGAACCCAAACTTTGGGAACATAATCCTAAAATCCATTCCTAAAACTAAAGCTTATGCAATGTTACATCCAGTTTCCTTACCTAAATCATCTCTTCTTCCTCTTTGCCCCTGCAAAACAGTCGTGGAGATGATCCAGAGTGTAAGGAGATCTACAGTTGGAGTTGAACCTTCTTTGTCTATTCCGAAGGGTCCTCCTGGCCGGTTGTGCCACACGATATGTGCCGTTTGGCTCCCTCAGTGCCTGCCAGATGGCCCTCACCATGAAAGCCAGGTTCCTTTGATACCTGAACAGATTTCAGGATGCTCCTCCTAGCTCAGCAGGTCCACCCTCATGCCCTCTTTTCTGCCTGTCTTTTGGCTCAGGTTTTGTACCTGCTATAGTTTCCTGGTGAGACTGGATCCAATCTGGCCCCGCTTTGAGCAGAAGGCTGACCCGGTCACTTCCAGGCATCTTATCCGTCTCAGCCATCCTGAGAATCCATGAAGATCCCATGCTGCAAACTGTCAAACCCCTGATTGACAGGGATTGCAAAGACAGGACTATGGGGAATGGTTTGGAGATGCAAGAGAGGAGATTGACATGAGATCCAAGGGAGAAATGTTTTGCTGTGAGTGTGGGGGGGCCCTGGCTCAGGTTGCCCAGAGCAGTGGTGGCTGCCCCATCCCTGGAGGGGTTCAAGGCCAGCTTGGCCTCCAGTGGGAGGTGTCCCTGCCTGTGGCAGGGTTGGGAGTGGATGGGCTTTGAGGTCCCTTCCAACCCAAACCATTCTGTGATTCTGTGATTCTACGATCTTGTGTGTGGCGTTGTGGTGGCTGGAAAACAGGGTGGATCAACACATGGATCGCAGCTGATCAGCACAACTCCTCTTGCACAGGAGGATTTAGATCATAGAATCATAGAACAACCAGGTTAGAAGAGACCCACCAGATCATCGAGTCCAACCATTCCTATCAAACACTAAAACATGACCCTCAGCACCTTGTCCACCTGTGCCTTAAATACATCCAGGGAAGGTGAATCAACCACCTCCCTGGGCAACCTCTGACAGTGCCCAGTGACCCTTTCTGTGAAGAATTTTTCCTAATATTTAGTCTAAACCTCCCCTGGTGGAACTTGAGGCCATTCCCTCTCATCCTGTCCCCTGTCAACAGGGAGAACAGCCCAGCTCCCTCCTCTCCACAACCTCCTTTCAGGTAGTTGTAGAGAGCAATGAGGTCTCCTCTCAGCCTCCTCTTCTTGAGGTTAAACACTCCCAGCTCTCTCAGCCGTTCCTCATAAGACCTGTTCTCCAGCCACATCACCAGCTTCGTTGTTCTTCCCTGGACTCACTCCAGAGCCTCAACATCCTTCTTGTGGTGAGGGGCCCAGAACTGCACACGGGATTCAAGGAACGGTCTCACCAGTGCCGAGTACAGAGGGAGAATATCCTCCCTGGACCTGCTGGCCATGCCGTTTCTGATACAAGCCAGATCATTTCTGCTCCTACCTTTGACACCAGCAGGGGCAAGTTACAGACTTTAGTTTAACAAAATATCTTCTTAAAACAGATAAAAAAACAAATTACAAACCTTGGATCTGAGCTGCAGGGACAAATCACAGCACAGAGCTTGGGAATACAATGGGGACACTTGTGTCTTCTCCTGAGGTTTTCCATTTGCTGAAGAAATAAGGAAGAAGGACCACTCTGGGACCCATTTGTGAAGCCTGTTGGCATAGAGAATCTTCTTTGCAAAGGACCTCAATACACAAACAGGAAATGGAGATGGAGTGGGAAATGAGCCTGGCAAAAAAATTATGGAGTTTTTTGCTGCCTGCAGGTGGAATTCAAGTGAAAATGATGGGGGGAGGGAGGGCAAAGCAGAGAAAGCAAAATGTAAAAGCCTCTTCTCTGCAGAGACTGCATTGTTGGAGAAGCTCTGAATATTGCACGGCATAATAGTTGCCTGCTCAGAGGTTCCTTCCCCAGGGACTTTGCCTGGGATAGTCTCATCCATTTATCCCTGACTCCTGGCATCTGCATAACACACTCACGGAGAGAGTTATTAGTTTAATTTTCTTGTGAATTACAACAGGGACAGGGAGAATTAGAAAAGGCTTTTTTTTTATTATCATTACTTTTTGTTTTCCAGTTGAGAGATTGTAAATGAGACCATTCATCCTGCTAGCATCAGGAGGGACCCAAACCCAAGCCATTCTGGGATAATTGGTTTCTGATGAGCAATCACTTGTAAAGCCAACAGCAAAGGCAGAGTGAAATATAAATTCTCCCTTTACATGTTGAGCTTTTCATTAGGGATTTTGTGTCTGGTTTCTTTCTTGGATTCAGTGGAAAAGCCAAAAAAAGATAAACAAATGGTAAACAACTCTCACCCAGGGCCCCTGTCCACTTCTAGAGTCCTCAGCACAGGAAGGTCATGGAGCTGCTGGAGCAAGTCCAGAGGCCACGGAGATGATTCCAGGGCTGGAGAACCTCCTGTACAACAACAGTCTGGGAGAGCTGGAGTTGTTCAGCTTCAAGAAGAGAAGGCTCCAGGGAGATCTTAGAACAGCTTCCAGGGCTGAAAGGGGTTCCAGGAAAGCTGGGGAGGGGCTCTTGATCAGGAAGTGTAGAGATGGGACAAAGGGAATGGTTTTGAGCTGAAAGAGGGAAGATTGAGATGAGATCTTAGGGAAAATGTTTTGCTTCTACAAGGCAATGGACTAGGCCTGGCAAGGAATTTGTATTATCAAAACATGAAGAGAACAGCATTGTCCTTGAAAACGGATAAAGCAGCTGCAGAATCCCTCAAGCTGCAGCTTTTAAGAGAGCCCTTTGCCAAACCAAGGCTTTGGGCAGGAACCAGATCCAATAGATCTTCTCATACATGTGTTTCTTCATGTGTGCAGGTCTGAAAGCCTCTGCCCAAAAGAGAATGAAAGGCTAAGGAAAGCAAAAATAAAATAATAGGAGAACAGGGGCAAGTGTTTCTGCTGCAAACCTACCCAGGGTGGCTGAGGGAGATTTGCAGTCCCTGCTACCCTTCAGGGTGCAAAATATAGTGGACCTCGTTGTCTGGATTTGTTACAATGGCTGAGACTGAGCCAGGCTTCAGTTATTTTCCCCCATTTCCAAGTGAGGAGGCTGCTAATCCGCACCGGCTTTTGTTTCCCTGATGAACGTCACAGTGCTTAAGGCTTGATTTATTTATTTTGGTGGCAAATTAAGCATCAATCTCGAAGCAGCGTTCAGAGTTGTTGGAGTTGGGAGCTGTCATTCATTGGCTTAACTGGATTGCTTGCTGCTTTATGGTTTTTTTGCAGTCAAATCTTTTGGCACGCGCAGAGTCGGCTGGTGCCTAAAGATGAATAGAGAACAGCAGGCTGACAAAGACAGAGAACATTTTTAAGCTCCTGTACACAGAAAGACTTCTGAAACAAGAATGACGCAGGCATAACTCTAACAAAACAAACCAGACAAAACTCTTTGGAGAAATACACTTTTGCAGCTTTCAAGCACTGAAAGTTGATCCCAAGGAAACTAACAGGTTGAGTAAAATCACTGACTGGACTCAGCCCTGGGCAGCCTGCTGTGAGTAGAGGGGAGAGGAATAGATGCTGTCCAGAGATCTCTTCCAAACACAACTCCTGAGATTCTGTGCTCACAGTTTTTTCCTTAATGCAAAGGAGGCAGGCATGTTGGTGTGACAACCTCAAGACAGGAGACTCTCTGATATTTGCTTACACTTGCTAACAATGTGTAGTCAAATGAAATATTCTGAAGCTGTAAAGTGAACAAGTTTGTGTTTCTTTTACTTGTAGTCAAGATTTCTGGGAGCCTCACAAAGCATGGATGTATCCTGTACTACTTATGCCTTGCCCACCGACCGGGCTCTACAAACTGCCCCAGCCCTTTGGCCTCCCAACTCCATCATTGGGCAACCTCATGGTTCTGGGACTGCTTGAACAGAAACAGCTGTCTTTTCTTGACAAGGATTACTCACCCAAGCTTAAACACTGTAAGTTTAGGGAATATAAAGCATTGAGAAAAGAAGTTTTATTTAACTTGGTGGATAAGAAGCTTCATATGAGCTGGCAATGCACGCTGGAAGCCCAGAAAGCCAACCATGTCCTGGGCTACATTCAAAGCAGCACAGCCAGCAGGGTGAGGGAGGGGATTCTGCCCCTCTGTTCTGCTCTCATCCAGAGACTTGCCTTCAGTTCTGGAGTCCTCAGCACAGGAAGGACATGGAGCTATTGGAGGGAGTCCAGAGGAGGCCATGGAGATGATTCCAGGGTGGGAGAACCTCCTGTATGAGGAGAAGCTGTGAGAGTTGGGATTGTTCAACCTGGAGAAGAGAAGGCTGAAGGGAGACTTCAGGGCACCTTCCAGGGCTGAAAGGGGCTCCAGGATAGCTGGGGAGGGGCTCTTGATCAGGGAGTGCAGAGATGGGACAAAGGGAATGGTTTTCAGCTGAAAGAGGAAAGACTGAGATGAGATCATGGGGAAAATGTTTTGGTGTGAGGGTGGGGAGGCCCTGGCCTAGGCTGCCCCATCTCTGGAGGGGTTCAAGGTCAGGTTGGATGGGGCTTGGAGCCCCTGATCCAGTGGGAGGCATCCCTGCCCATGGCAGGGGGTGGGACTTGATAGGCTTTGAGGTCCCTTGCAACCCAAACCATTCCATAATTCTATGATGCTGTGATTAAATGTGTGGCATGACCTAAGTGAGGTGGAAGAGGACCAGCTGACCCCAGCAGTTTTCCAAACTGCCCAAGCCCATGGAACCAGCAATAATTCAATCCTTTCTGCCCACACCACAACCAGGGGTTTGTACCAGATTTGTACTCTAGACAAAAACGTGGGCAAGAGGAGGTTGGGTCCTTTCTCTCAGACTGTAGAAGGACAATGCCAAGGGCCTGACCCTGCACTCTCCTGATGCCTGGAACCTGCGCAGAGTCTGCAGGTGATGAAGCATTTTTCCCTTTGAATAGTGCTCCAAGAGCCCTGGTTCCCCAGCTGCTGCTTGTTTTGTTACAAGGTTCTACTCTGCAGCTTTGGCTATTTTGTCTCTGCCTTGTATTTCTGCTTTTTTTCAATTCAGCAATGAGAGGGCTGGGACAGAAACATTAGCCAAACATCACCAGATCATATAATTACATATTCCTTTAGAATATGCATGTTATTTTAAATGATGTACTCATTGGGGTGACAATTAGTGAGATGCACAAAGTGGTGAGGGATTGAAGAACTGTTATCAATCTGGAGAAGTTTTCTGGTGCTGTTGCTGGTTTTGTTCATTCTCTGCTTTATTCTGTAACCCAGCCTAAGAAATTCATTGAGGACTTCTGTACTTGGGAGGTCTGTGAAAGGAAGATCAGGACCTGCACAGCTGGTGTGCAGAAAAGGAACAGGAAAGAAAACAGATATGGTGGGAGATTTGTCTAATTCAACAGCCTATGAGAATTTCTGCTGTGGGAGAATATTTTGGAGAATCACAGAAGCATGGAATGGTTTGGATTGGAAGGGACCTCAAAGCCCATCCTGTTCCACCCTCTGCCATGAGCAGGGACACCTCCCACTGGATCAGGGTCTCCAAGCCCCATCAATCTAGACTTAAACACCTCCAGGGATGGGGCAGCCACCACTGCTCTGGGCAACCTGGGCCAGGGCCTCCCCACCCTCACAGCAAAATATTTCTCCCTAAGATCTCATCTCAAGCTCCCATTTTTCAGCTTCAAACTGTTCCCCTCATTCTCTCCCTGCCCTCCCTGATCAAGAGTCCCTCTCCAGCTATCCTGGAGCCCCTTTCAGTACTGGAAGCTGCTCTAAGGTCTCCCTGTAGCCTTCTCTTCTCGAGGCTGAACAACCCCAACTGTCTCACCTTCTTCTTGTATTTGAGGTGCTCCAGCACCAGGTGCTCTGTGTTGTTAAACAAGAAGGAGGAAAAATGGGTAGAACATTGAAAACTGGATAAAATACCCACTATCTGTCCAGGACTCCTGCTCCAGAACTGAAATTTCCCATCTTTTTAGAGAATCTGTGGTAGGGGAACATATGGATAGGAAATAAAATGACTATTTGAGCAGGGTGTGAGGTATTGTTATGTTATGTTATGTCACAGAATCATAGAATCACCAGATTGGAAGAGACCCACCAGATCATCAAGTCCAACCATTCCTATCAAACACTAAACCATGACCCTCAGCACCTTGTCCACCCGTGCCTTAAACACCTCCAGGGAAGGTGAGTCAACCCCCTCCCTGGGCAGCCTCTGCCAGTGCCCAATGACCTTTTCTGTGAAAATTTTTTTCCTGATGTCCAGCCTGAACCTCCCCTGGTGGAGCTTGAGGCCATTCCCTCTCATCTTGTCCCCTGTCAACAGGGAGAAGAGCCCAGCTCCCTCCTCTCCACAACCTCCTTTCAGGTAGTTGTAGAGAGCAATGAGTTCTCCCCTCGGCCTCCTGCGCTGCAGAGCCTGGCAAGAGGAAATGTTCGCTCTAAGGTCTAAGACTTCAGCAGGAAACACAATTTAGAGAACACAAACACTCCTATGACATGCTTTGCCTCACTCTGCAGAAATCAAAAGTGTCAAGACAAAAAATAAGGGAAATAATGTGTATTTTTAAAATACAGCACAGAGAATTATGTTGCATTATATTTCAGGATTTCACCTGAAACTGCAAGGAGCTCAGTCTCTGACAGCCCAAAAGCCCCCCCATCATCATGCCCACTGGCCACCTTAGCCCCACACCCCCAGATTTACATCCCAGCTCTCCTTTCCACAGCAAGCCTGGATGACATCATTTTGTGCAGTTCTTCCCCACTGCTGGAGAGAAAGGGGGAAGGAATTCTTTTCCCTGCACCTCTGTAATTCTCTCGCTTTATTTACAGAGGCTGAACTGAAGAAAGCTCCCCCCTGCACTAAATCTGTTGGGCTTGGGCAAACGTGGAGAAAGCAAGGAAGTGGAATTATATTGCAAATGTCAGGAGCTATGAAAAATGTAACAGACTTTAATATTCTTCTGTTGTTATTGCAGAGAGTGTCTCTCACCTGCGTTCACAGAAAGTCAAGTGCCTTTTATGGAGCCTGGCTGCCACTTGACAGAAAAGATTGCCATGTTTCTTATTTTAACTTTAAATAAACAATAAATGCACTTTGCCTCCAATTGCCCACTTTAACCATTAACCCTCAGCTTCAAGACTTCATTTCCATCCCCAGCCTTTAGGGTTAATCCCTGGTCTTGCTCCACTGAACTTCAGCTTCAAATCCCTGCTACTTACAGTTTACAAGTGACTTCTACATTCCAAATCAAAACCGCAGCCCCTGCCTTCCGTGATACCTAATGCTTACTGTTGCTGAGCTGCTTGGATGCTGCTCTGAAGATGTAAAACATTAACGATGCATCTCTCCTAGCTCACTTTCCCGCGGGGTTGTGTTTCAAGGTAAGTGGTTTGCATAAGATCCCTCGGAGACCTGCATTTCGTTTATTCAGTGGTATAAACAACCCGCTGCTTTTGTGCTTCTCCCTGCAGAGCAGAGAAAAGCCCTTTTTATACATTAAAATTGAACGTAGTGTTGCTGAAAGGTCTGTGATGGCTTTTTCTGAAGCTCAGAGCATCTTGTCTAGTTCCGGGAGGGTCTCACAGGGCATAAACAGTTTCTCCCTGTACATCCCCCTCCTCTCCTAAGATTCTGTATCTGGGAGGGAGATGGGGTCACTAGCCCTCAGCTCTGCCTGACCCTCTGCCAGTGCTGCCCAAGGCTGGGGGAAGTTTGTGTTGAGGGAAATACTGACTTTCTTCATGCTGCAGTTTTAATTTCACCTTGGTACAGGGATCCCCACAGTTCAGAAAGGAGCTCTGGGAGGGGCAGCCTGGCTCTCTGTGACCCAGTTAGCAAGTTTGCTGATGATACCAAGCTGTGAGGTGCGGTCAGCGTGCTAGAGGATGCCATCCAGAGGGATCAGGAGGGGTTGCAGAGGTGAGGCTGTGTGAATCTCATGAAGTTCAACAAAGACAAGGGCAAGGTCATGCACTTGGGTCGGGGCAATCCCAAGCACAAATCCAGGCTGGGCAGAGAATGGATTGGGAGCAGCCCTGAGGAGAAAGACTTGGGGTGATGTGGGATGAGAAGCTCAACAATAGCTGGCAAAGTACACTGACAACCCAGAAACCAACTGTGTC
>WAAB01012039.1:0-65957 GCA_013389865.1 Piaya cayana | reverse complement strand
ATCTTACTTTGTTGAAAGAAATAAAAGGATTATCTTTCTTTTGTTTCTTTTTTTTTTTTTTTTTTCCTTTTTTTTTCCTTTTCTTTCTTTTTTTCCTCTTTTTTATTTTTTTTTTCCTTTAGAGATATCAAGGCAAAAGTTTGAGATTAATCATAATGACTTGGATGGCAGAGAAAGCTTTTCAACTTTTTTCAGGTGATTAATTTCTTCATACAGCAAGTTTAAAACTACTGCAGATTTATCCTATGCTATTCCCTAGGTGCAGGGAGGTCAAAGTTGATCTGGTAAAAATTTAGAGGTTGTCTAATTATGGAAGAAATTTTTACAGTTTGTGACTTAGACATTTCAAGAGATTATCTAGTCCATCCTCTTCAAGTTAAGATCATCTATACCTATATTGTTCTTCAGACATATTTGACAAATTTGTTCTCTAAGACCTCTGATAAATGAAACTAGATATAATTGCAATTTAATTATTTCAAAGACAATCCCCAGTCATAATCTACTTGCTTCTGTGAATGAAGTTATAACTCCATTTCTTGTATTTAGTTTGATACTTTGAAATCTGGACTTGCAAGTAATCAATAAAAGAAACACATGAACGTTAAGGAAATCCAGGAGTTAAATACTAGTAAGTGATATGTGCCATGTCAGAAATTCTGCTGGAGGCAGAAAGAACTTGCAATGAAATTTGGATTCCTCTATTCTATCTTCTTGAAAGAATGAGATGGAGAATTTTTTATGCTGATGTTGAAAAATGGAATAAGTAATATGTAATATTATAGTTGGCAAGAACAAAGAAGTTATGCCTCCCTCCCATTTCTCACTGCACTGGGCAAATTATACAGCTTATTTATGTAAATTTGAATAGGATCATCCAAGACCTGTTATTTAGAAAACTGTCCTGCCCACTCACCTCTGCAGTCATCCCCTTGTAATGGAGTTTATATATATAGGTAACCATCTCAAAAGAAATCAGTTCTCAGTATTTAATTTCTCCTTTTCAAATTACCCATTCAGGAAACAGAGGGAAGCCAAGTTCTCAGTGAACTGCAGAACTGACTGCATATTGCTCATGTAACTTACATCTGTATCTCTTTTACAGGAAGTAAACTATGTCATTTCCCCTTTAATGGACACATTTTCTGTATGCTTCATGATTTAGTACAAGTGAAACTAATTAGACCTATAGAAATGTACAATTTTAGAGCTATTACTCTAGAAAAACGGAGTCAGAATGAAAATCACATTTTTTCTAAACAACTTTTACAACACAATGATTATTCTGTAATGGGTATGTCTCACATGTGTCCCACTTGCAATCAGAAGTTGTGATAGAGACATTTGAAAGCCAAAGTTCCAAATAGAGATCGCTTAATATTCCCTGCTTTGCTTAAGTCTGCCAAGATTTGGTTTGATTTCAATCCACAGAACTAATCTTGTATCAATGGATAAATATTGGTCTACATATTTACAAGATTCAACCATTAGGGAATAAAATGATAACACTTTTTTTTCCCCCCCAATTTTGAAATGCTACCAATAATTTTAGCTCTATTAATGAAATATAAATATGAGTTAACATTGTTCCTCACAAAACAATAATAAAAAAAATGTGCCACTCTACTTTTTTGCATAGTGACAGTTTTAGATGTCTCACTTTTTTCATCTTATATGTGTAGAGTTTATCTATTTATAATACACTTATTTGTTAAGACTTACAATATCTAAGCCACATAATTAAATGATGAAATAAGAAGACACAAATCACTTATATATTAATGATAGCATTTTTATGCACTGCGATTATAATTATGAAAATGCCTAAATTATATTGAAGTACAAAAGTATGGACAAAAATTAAGGCTGATATCTAGGTGTCCTAGTTTGGACTGGGAAAAAAAAATCCCAAAATTGCCTAATTTTCTTTGAATATTATAAATTACCACAAAATGTAATGCCTGTCTAAAAAAGAAATCTGAGGGGGATCCTCACAAGTGGATAGATTTTGCAGTATGCCTGAATTAAATCTTATATTGCCACTGTTGGAGACTTAATGCTGAGCTAGACACTGCTCTGGTTTGATCTATGAGAAAATCTTTTATGGTCTTTATACTCTTCACCTTTCATATAATGTGTCTAGTTTGGATCTGTTCATTAGTTATACCACCGTGGGTGAGACCTCAGACAGAACTCCTGTTTTTCAAGCTTAAACTGCAAATACAACCCGATAAATACCAACCTTGACCTTTATAATAGTGTTTAGCCTTTGCATTCTAGCCTGCAAAGCATGAGTTGGTTTGTCAGTATAAATCCTTACACAGGAAAGAAAACCTTGGTAATGGACTCATCAAACCGGTAGACAAAGATGTAGTAGCTTAAACTAAATGTAATCTGTCTAGGAAGAAAAGAAACAATATTTAACACCTATTGCTGTTAGTCATTGGAACAAAAACTGTGGAAAATTCACCAGCTTTTCTTATTGTTGGGTATCTGTTCCACTGCTGAACAGTGATTTACAAGTATATTCCAATAGACTGTGTTGTATAGCAGACCAGATTAGAGAATCACTCTATTCTTTTCCAGGATCTACAACCTCTAAATGCATAAAACGGCCACAGTTTATCACCTTCATTGAAATGTGTTAGTAAACACAGGTACCTACCAAAAAAACTTACCTGATACTCCTCTCTGCCTTTACAGTATGTAAAGAAGGTCAGGCAGATTATGTAATGAAAAAGAAAGTATTCTTTAAACCAAATTGAAAAATAATTTTAAAAGTCTGCCATAAAGACAGAGGCTTACATTGTAGACACCTACAAACCAGTAAAAAAATACCTGTCTTGTAAAAATAATAATCAATCACAAAAATAAGTGACAAGTATCTTTTGCAGATTTTACCTAGAATTATTAGAGAACATAGTTTACTGTTTTCTCTTTACAAATGGAGGTGTACCAGATTTTGATATAATTCTGTTGATTCAAAGGATGTCACTTTTTTAATGTTAAGAATATTTTAATTATTTTGTGAAGAATACATGAGTTATTTAAACTTCTGAGAGTTCCCTTCCATGTTTACTATTCTTTATTTGCTTGACGGTGATGGTGATTATCATTATTGTTATTATTATTTGGAACATGCTCAAGCTTTATATTACTTTAAGTGCACTACATATTTTATGGTTGTGTCTCCCCATCCAGCCACAGATTTAATAAGGTAAGCTAAAAGGTTCTGTATTTCACCTTTGATATATATTATGTAATTAATTCCTGGCTTCTCAGCTTTAAAATTCAGATTTTGATCATCCCAATGTGATATACAAGCACACATTTCTCTCTCTTTTTACATCTAAAAAATAAAAGTCTTGAGCATCTTCAGTAGTAAACTTTGAACAAAACAGTAAAGAGTTTCAGGTCTTCAGTTCAGATGCTTTCTGGATTCTTATAGCATAGTTGCTGGAAACACCACCAAGAAAGCAGACAGTGAACTTATTTAATAGCTGTATTAAAAGTACTGGCATGGAAAGCAGGAGATGGTTTTTTTTTCCCCTCAGGGTCAATATCACTTCAGTTAAAGTAGATGGTGTTCCCTAAATCACAGGAGCTCAGCTCTGTCCCACCAACAATCTACCACCTGAGTTTGCCCCTTACTCCCTGGATCTTCATATTGCCTGTCCCTGGATCCAAGTTCATAGTGAATTTTATTTCAGATGGTTTATTAATCTAAGGGTTAGTTTTTATTTAAGTATGTCTGTGACCTTATAAAGTCTCCTTTTACCCTTCCTGTTGTAGTCTGCATATTTTAGCTACTCTCACTGCTTTAGGAGATTCCACTTCAGCTGCTGCAGGCAAATCAACAACAGACTGACTTTGNATGTTAGTTGCATATTAGTGTTAATACATTATATATATATATTCACTTAGCCTTTGCCTGCTTTGTTTTCTTTGTATTCTCAGCCTCTCTTACCTTCTCCTGGATTTGTACAGCAGGGTCTGGAGGGAAGGGAGAGGGGCTGCAATTTACTGTGGTGGTCTGGGGGAGAGTTTTGACTCAAACCATTACATATGTCTGTGACCTTATAAAGTCTCCTTTTACCCTTCCTGTTGTAGTCTGCATATTTAGCTACTCTCACTGCTTTAGGAGATTCCACTTCAGCTGCTGCAGGCAAATCAACAACAGACTAACTTTGGTGATATACTATTTGGATCTCTCACTGGATGAGATGAACCTGCATTTCCAGACTCTAGATTGTAAAAGTTCTATTGAAATCAGCAGTGCATGAGACACAAAGATTTGTATGAAAAAACTAAGTTTTTGAGTTCACTCATCATCAAGTACATTAAAAATTGCAACAAATGCTTTGAAACTACTACATCAGCAGGCAACCAATACAAAGATACTGTAAATTTGATGCTTGGAAGAAAATCTTTAGTAATAAACCCAATCAAAATATATTCACCTATCTGAAAAATTTAAATTAACTTAAAACTTTCGTTAAGATTTGATCTTTTCCTTATTCTTCTTAAGCCAGGGAAAGCAGAATATCAGTTGGGGTTTGCATTTCCAACTCCAGAGAAAAGATTCTATCAAGGATATAAACAAAAAATTCAATAGGTTTCTGTGGCCACTGTAATCATACAGAAGAGAACCAAATATCAGGCACAAAGTGACTTAAGGGTGTATTTGTATGACAGTTCACTGCACTATGCAGAAATACCCAAGCTGGAATAGAAACAAATGACAAAAGAAAGAGAAAAAGTTTGAAGTCCTGTTTCTGTATTGCATTACTTCCTCCTTAAGTTTCCTGTTCTCACATGCACATGGGGAGACAGACTAGTTTCAAGGATCTGGAATGCTTTCATTAACTCAGGATCTATTCAAGTTGCTTGTTTACATTCATATCATCATTTTGAGAGAATTAATTTTCCTCTGCAAGTTTTCTTTAAGTGCACATAGCATCTGTGGATAAACAACCTCAATACTGGATCTTCAACTTGTCCAAATCAGTGTGGTTTAACTGTTGAACCTCCCAGAAGTATGATAAAACAGTAAAGTCAGATTAAAGAACAACTCCAACCAAATATTATAATTATCAACCAAATATTAATCCAAAATACATACATTATGCTCTGAGTTTGCACTTGAAATCTTGTATGAAGAGCTCCTCTCCCTTTGTTTCAACCTAAACTGATGGAAATGGAAGGAAGAGTTCTTATTTCCAACCACAAAAAATTAAAAAAGGGGGGGAAATAAAGAAAGAATGATTAATATAGTGAGACTTGTGTTCTTTCATATGTTTTGAATTAAACAAATTTGTCTGTAATGATTCAGATTATGGAATTAAAAAAAAAAAAAAAGAAGAAAAAAAAAGATAGAGTATCTTGAGGAAAATGTTCTTTTGAACTTTTCCAGAAGTGCATTAAGTTAAAATGTACATAGGAATTAAACTTACAAATACTGTTTCATGAAAACAAATCATCAGTAAATTATCTTCTGAACTTACCTATGGGAGCAAAGTTATTTGAAGATAATTCTCTAATATATGGCATGAATTTCATAGCACTATATGCAGAAAATATTGTTTTAAGAAAGAGACATTGGTTTTGGTAATTACAAGTTTTAAATTAATCATCTTGCTTTTTGTACTACAGAAACCTGTGATTCCTTCTTGACTTCTATAAATAAGCATGTTTAAATAATGCAGTGTCAAATCTTGTAATGCACTACTGATTATTTTAGGGGAGACAGCAATCTTGCTACAGAAAAAAAATCTGAAGGTAAAAATATTGGATAAACATCATTCCATACTGTTGCTAAGAACATATAGGAAAGCAATTAAACCATTAATAACAACTTAAAACCAAGAATATCACTAAATTATTTCATACATGCTAAAAAAAAACTACTTACATGTTATTTCAATACAAATTGTGTATATTTAAGTTATTCCCACAGTTAAGAAATTCTTAGCCAAATTACTTTGTCTCCACCTATCTTGATCACCCCACATGCACAAGATAAATTGCGATGCTAAAATTTTGCCTTCCACACAGCTGTGAGGACATATTCTAGGATAACCTAAATCATAGTACTGTTGGAGACAAAGGAAGGACCCTGCACCTCTCCCCTAGGTTGAAAGACAAACTAATTTAAATATTTCTGAGCACTGAAGACAGTGCATTTAATTGTCCAGGTTGCTGTGAAGGTACAGAATAGCTTATTTCCCTTCTGAAATTCAGTCCAAAAAGCATGAGAGGATGTGCGTATAACTGATGATACATTTTCTCAATGGGTATGTTTTTTGCTTGTTAAACTTACCTTACCTTCACTTCAGGTTGCATGGGATAAACATCTAAAATACTCCAGTCTCTTCAGTAGCAGCTCTGACATTTTTTAATTTCAGCCATAACAGAACAATCGGGCGGATAAAACCTGTGTGTTTGCAACCTTTTTTGTCTTTTGGGTTGATCTTTGTTCAAGTTTGTTGCATTATGTGTTAAATGGTTAATTTGTTGCATGGGAGTTCTCTGTTTTCAGTTCAACTTAGAGTGGTTTCTTTGCCTATTGACTATGTTGTTCCGCTACACTGAGTTAAAGACATCTTGAAAGATTGTTCTTGTACTAATGCTTCCAACTTCTCCTTTAGGGTCTCAGTAATTATTGTTTTGTAATTAGGCAGAGTGGAGTTGTGCACAACAGGTAGATAAACCTCAAACACAAAGTCCACTTTAAAATATATTTCAATAAACTTTAGAGAGTTTAGTACTCAATACTCATATTTTTAAGTCACAACTCATTTGCTGAATAAAATGAATCAATTAAAATAAGCTTCACAATAACTTCTATAATAAGAGCAAATCAATCTGACTTGCTGATAATTTAGGGTCTGAATAGTCTAGGTGCTGCAATTTACATTTAAGATAATGCCCTCAAGACAAGGATAAAATATTAATATATAGCATTCTAGTGAATCCTAAAATCTTTATGCTTCAAAAATAGAAGGGAATCTTAACAGAAGATACAAATATGCCTTTTTATACACTTGTATTGTTAAACTGTTTGCAGCATTCCTGGGTTTGTAGTAAATTCTCCAAGGACATGATCTTTCTGTAGCTGTGAAAGAATGGGTAGACAAGTCTTTAAATCTCATTACAGTTTGTTGTAGCCCTCAATAGATAATACGGCTTTTCATGAAGTGTTCCTCCGAGAAATCTCATTATAAAGTTCTCTCTTCAATAATCCAGCTACCCTAGTGTTTGGCTGCTTGTGCTTTACTATAAAGTTTAGAAATAATGCTGAATTCTTTAGTGGTCTGTCAAGTTCTATTGAAACAGCAGTTATATATGTACACGTGTGTGTGTGTATGTGTATATTTAAACTAAGAATATACAAAATATGAAGCATTTAGTTTACTTTTTCAAAAAGCCTTTGAAAGCAGTCAGTTAGCTATTAACTTACTTAAATGAGGCAACTTTATGCTATTCTACCTTGTCCTTCTGCAGTATCCCAGGTTTGTCAGGACGGTACAGCCATATAGTTGCTGCTTGATTAAGAGATGGAGACAAAGCCTGTTGCAGGAGATTTATCAGAGGAGATAGGTAATATTATTGGCCATAGCCTACCTCTCTAATTATGAATTGAACAAAACAATGTTTCTTGGGGGAAAGCAGGGATATGCTCATGTCATAAGCTAAAACAAGAGGCTGCCACACCTAATCAAGAGGAGCCAGACTAGCCCTGTGCTGAAGCTGAAGCCCCAGCCACCATTATTCACTCTGTTCCACATCTAAAAAGTCAGGAACACAGAGAATTTAAGGTTGCATGAGAAGTACTGACATGAGTCCAGAGTGACTCTTCCCCAACTAAACACAGCATATAAAGTATTTGGAAGCCATGGCATGTACTCAGATTGAATCCAGAAAAGGCAACATGAATTCAGAATTCAAATTCACTGTGGACTGTAATAGTTCAGGTACAATGTAGACAGCTGAACATGCTTCAGACAGACTACTTCAATATCAGAGTGATGTTTGCATTGTTCTCTGTGTAATTATATATACCTAGTGAGATGAAAGAGAGCTCAGGAAAAAAAATCCACTTCTTTTGTATCATTTTGCTAAAACCTTTTTTGATTTAAAATGACTTCACAAAATTTAATGGAAATACTCTAAAAAATGTGCTAAACATCATTACAGTCACACCTTGCAAGTTACAGTGAAAGTATATAGACAAAACTCATCAAAAAATGAGGGTTTTTTTTCTAAAGCTGATTACTTCAGATGCATAGTTGATTACTATTTCAAAAAAATAAATGGGACAATTAGAGAACAGTATTGCTGGACACTGATAAAAAGAGAAGCTGAAAAAATAGCAAATCAAAATGATCCCATGAAGTGCAATATCCTCATACATTTGCTGGTGTAATAATATAAACATCATTGAAATTCAGGCCAAAAAATTTTAGATGGCTTATGCACTACAAAGAAAAATGAAAAGCAAACAGAATTAATTGCAAACTCTTAAGAAGGATAAAAAGCTGCTATCAGGTAAATGAAACAAGTTGATACACCATTAAATGTACCTTACAAACTCATTTATGTCATAATACAAAAATAGCTGGCTGTGTTCCAGGACCTAGGGAAGCAGGCAAGTTGCCATAAGGTGATTTTTTTTTTCCATAAACAATACGTTCTGTGTCACCTCTCTGAACTGTAACCCATCAGTACCTTTTTTTCAGATCTTTCATTGTGATCTTTAAGCATTCACTTTGTTCAATCACAGCTCACTGTAAAAAAAAGTTACCTCATTTGGCAGGACTTCGGCGAAGAACATATGTATGTTTCTATGGAGGAAAGAGTTAACTGCATTCTGCTAGGTCAGATGGCAGAGGATTCTTTGATCGCTGCAGCCACTTGAACAATTCTGCACATAATCTCATCTATAATCATTGCAGAATATACAAGTTAAGACTGGCATCCTTACTCAAATCCAAAGACATACTCTGAGGACTAATTTTTAACACTAAACGTATTAGAACTTTTAACAATCTGATCTCCTGAATCTTTTAGTGTGATGGGTATTGTAGAGTATTGTGAATAAGATAAGATATAAAAAGCCTATCACAGCTCGAAGAGGTTAATATAAACCAATTATTTTTCTAGCTGCAACTAAGGGACCAATTAGCAGTAGCTGACACAGAATACTGCAGCCCAGTTAAAAAGAAACAGCAGCCAGAGGGGTCAACGTCTATTTTGCAAAAGGGCCTCAGATAATACATAGGGTTGGTTTTTTTTAAAAAAAGTATGCTAGAGAACACAAAAGTAAGTGGTCCCTATTAGAAAACAAAGGTAGGTGCAACCCAGGGAAGAAGAAAGTGGAGACCCTTGCACATTACTGACTCCATTGTCTCCTACCTACTGTGGAGGAAAAACTGGCCTTTAAATGTAAAGGACAAGATGTGTTAACCTTGGAAGGGCTGAAGTATGGGAATCAGGCCCAGTAGACGTTAGACTTTGTTAGTCCTTTCTATTACTGCTTTGATTTCCCTGTTTCTCTGCCTGGAATAACTCTAACACATTCCTTCAAAAGAAAGCGAAAATGGATCATGT
Organism: Piaya cayana; assembly: GCA_013389865.1. Classification (NCBI taxonomy): domain Eukaryota; kingdom Metazoa; phylum Chordata; class Aves; order Cuculiformes; family Coccyzidae; genus Piaya; species Piaya cayana. The sequence goes on along the minus strand of WAAB01012039.1, from coordinate 56,348 downwards.
TCTTGCAGCTTTGAAGTGCCGCCTCTGCAATCTTCTATCACACTGACCAGCTGAGCTGAATGATTTAAAACTTTCATAAGGTTAAGACTGCACAAATAAATGATGAACAAGAGCGAAGTCCTCTCCTCAAATGATGAAGTCTGTAAATGTGCTTATATTCTACTCCATGTTGTTGCTTGTCTTCAATGCAGATATGTCAGTACAGTATTTCAATCACATTTCAAAATGTATAATGGAAGGGGTTTTTTTCAGACACATCTTTAGAGTTAGAAGTATTCCTTCCCTTCCCATGTTGTATAAAGGAACCGTTAAGAGGCTCATTTTCTACTTCTCTGTGGGGAGAAAATATTAAATCCAGCCTTGAATTCTTGAATTGTCTGCTCATATAATCTTTTCATATATTTATTCCTTGGGATATCTTTAAAACCAGGACAGCGAATCTGAAGTGAAGAAACCCATAACGATCCCTTTCGCTGTTGCTAGGTTATTTCAAGAACTGAAGTTATCTGATTTAAAGGTAATTAGAAGTCCACCTAAGGACTGTATGTGTCTTTTCAGGGAAGATATGTCTCTCTAATTTTCTTCCTTACTTTGGCATTTCTGTCAAGACAGACCAAAAAGTGCTAAATATTATAAGAATAGCTACGTTTTTAGTTCTAAATCTCACACATAATATAAAATTTATCAAGTTTTGTAATGTTAAAATAAAATCTAGGGAAACTAAACTAGCTTCTCTATTCCAGATGGTTGATCTCAAGGTGTTATGTTTCTAATGCAAATTTATCAACAGCCAATGTCAGGAGTATCCTTAATAATAATTCTTAAAATCACAAGGTTTTTCAAAACCAAAAATTACTAATTAGCTGTTACAGGTTTTGGTATTTTTTTTACTAGTTTTTCCTCTCTTATTTTTCTTTCAGTTCCCAGTCTGCTATCTTGTGCACTAAATTGTAGAATAGATATGAAAACATAACTATCAACAGAAAAGTAAAGATTGACTATGACAATGGAATATCATTGGTCACTCTTCATTTTTATCACCTAATCATATTCATTTAAATCAATATCTGTTTGCCAACCAAACTGACAAAATAGCAGGTATCATAACATAACCTGATATTTTGTGGTTTTGTGTAATGGAAATGATTGCGTGTATATGTTGAGATAGTGAGTGTGGGAAAAACAAGCAGGTATCTAATTCTTCATGGTGATACATAAAATTACCTTTACTATACGGACAAAACCAACAAAATGGTCACACAAAAAAAATAAACTCGTGATGACTTGCTCTCAAGTACACCAAATTCACTACTTGTCTATTTCTTCAAACACAGTGAAGACCCTAATGTATAAATTCTGCTCTTCATGAGCTGCTAAATCAAACTGATTTCAGCGTTGATTATGCAGCTATCCATCGTTGTCAAGTTTAAAACTTTGTTTAACAAGACAAAGCTAACCCTTTTTCAATCATTTGGATGAAAATGCTTACTTTTCTCCCTGCAGTTTAATGTGGACGTAAATCATTTTCATTATTATTATTTTTAATGTAGTCTCACTTAAAGAAATATCCCAGAGGTAGTTGCTATCATGTGTACATCTACCTGATTTGCTTATTATTCACTACCAATACTAATTACTTCTGTAAAGTTGTGGGCCAAGAATGTGCAAGTTGAGTGTGTGCGTTGCATTCTTACTTCTCTGTCTCGCTATCTGCCTTTTATGCCTGTTAAAATATTGGCTCAATTTACATTCCTTGATAATAATGTGTGCTTAAAATGACTGAAGATAGATCTTGACATTGGAGCCACCCTATTAAGCATTTTAATTCTAACTGTGAAGACACATAATTCATAATACAGTAGTGCAGTAGTTTTACCCATTTGGTATTCTGCAATTATTAGCATTGTATTTAAAGGCATTAATCATATAGAAGACTTCTTTACCATGTACTGAGTCATGTATTGTCAATTTTCTGAAAATAAAAGGAAGTTATGTCTCAGACTGTCAAAAACAGGAAGGTTCTTTTTTTTTCTGTAATAAATTTCCTCAGGAGAAATCTTGTTAAGATACTCATCTTAATTACACCAGCATTTTAGTAATGCTGTAAGGGTAAGATAATGATGAGGGCATGAGTCATGCTGAAAAGACCTACAGCCTAAATTGAAATTATTAGTTTTAACTTACTTACAGCATATTTCCCTTACTTGCTACAAAGGGTATCTGTGTAGATAATATAATGCCTAAAGATGAGTGAATTTGCCAGAGTGTATTTTAATGTAGAAAATAAGTTTGCTGGGATATACAACCAATATAGATTCATCCAAACCGTAACCATGTTACTTCAAATGTTTCAATAAATGGGAATTCAGTTTGGAAACGCTACTTGTGAATCTGGAGATGAAAAATTTAACTGTCAAGCTAAAGAATTTCATATTTTTCACATCTGTGATGAGTAACCTCATTGAAAAAAGCAGATAGAAAACCAACTCCAGAATACAAATGATTGGATATGAAGGGTAACATTCAGTTTAATGTTGTTACCTGAATGTAAGTGTCCATACTTAGATGACTAAAGATCTGCTAGGTTAGTCCAAAGGAACATAATCAGTTCTGTTAGCAGAGTCTAAAGAAGTATTTTGCTTACTGGCTGTTATCACCTGTTGTCATAAGTCAGATGTCATAAGTTATGAAAGATACATGCATACAACTCTCAGATAAGACATAAAACATACAGGAAATTAATCATAGAATCATAGAATAACCAGGTTGGAAGAGATGCACCAGATTATCACGTCTAACCATTCCTATCAAGCACTAAACCATACCCCTCAGCACCTCATTCACCCGTGCTTTAAACACCTCCAGGGAAGGTGACTCAACCACCTCCCTGGGCAGCCTGTGCCAGTGCCCAATGATCCTTTCTGTGAAAATCTTTTTCCTAATGTCCAGTCTAAATCTCCCCCGGCAGAGCTTGAGGCCATTCCCTCTTGTCCTCTATGATGTCCTTCTGTAGTGTTAGATGCCCTCCAGAGTACTTCATGTGGCATAAGACGCTTACATACAGACAAGAGAGTCAAGACAATAGCGTCTGTCCCCACCCTTTAGCTCAAATGTCCTCAATTTAAATGGTGTACATCAAAATTTTTTGTAACATTTATAAAAAAATATAAAATTATGATATCACAAAGAAACTCAGTATATATGTAATGTTTTCAGATATGTTTTCTTACAAATCATAAGTAAAGGATACATATTACATAATATTCTATGATACTCTCAATTGTGTTTGAAATGATGTTGGTTTAGTCCTTGCAAAGAGCCAAAAGGTCACCCAGCTGCTCACTTGCTCTTCCTCAATGGGACATGTTTCTCATGACCCAAATATATTTAATTAGCTATATAGTAATTTTATCCAAGCTGAGTCTGTTTTACCTGTGACAGTAACTGATAAGAAAACATTAAAGCAGCACCCTTCCTTCCCACTCTCCCAGGCTCAACTTCACTCCTTCACTCCCAGCTCCTCTACCTGCTGCCCTGAGCAGCACAGGGAAGAAGTGTGATGGAGAATTAAGGTCAATATATTATGATTCCTCTCCACCACTGCCTCACACTTTCCCCTGCTTTCCCATTGGATGCAGTCACGTTCAGAAAAACTTTACTTCACCAGGAGGTCTCCAAAGGCTGCAGTTCCTTCCAGGAATATTAATCTGCTCTGGTGCGGGCCCTCCATAGCCTGCAGTGAATACCTGCTTCACCAAGCACCATGAACCACCTCCACCTTCTCCATCCTCTTCTGTTTGTCAATTAATTCCTTTCCTTTCTTAAATAAGTTTTCACAGGCATGCCACCAGCTTTGCTGATGGTTTCAGCTGTGTCCTGTTGTGGGTACATTGCAAAGTCAGCTGGAGCCAGGTAGAACCAGCTGTGTCCATCATGAGGCAGCCCCTAGCCTCTTCCCACAGAGACCACCTGTGCAGCCTGCCCTGCCAACACCAAAATCTTGAGACCTAAATACAACACAGAAGCCAAATGGAACAGGAAAGAAAAAATCCAACCCACAAATGCATCATTTGCATCCAAATAGTTCCTCTAGATTTTGTATTCATCAGGAAATCTGTCCAAAACATATAATGAGAACAAAATTTAAACAGCTAGGCAATAATTCCCATATTGCTCACAAATCTTCCTTTCACGTTCTCAGAAATGATGATGAGACAAGCTCAGATCTTCCGTAGATGATAACATAGGAGATCTTTTCGAGTAACACTATATAGCTGATCCTATTGTAAAAAAATCGGAAATTTATTCTTACCTTTGCACATGGCCAGATCTGTTTTTCCCATCATCTCCTGCATATCACAGCTTATCTCCTTTACTTATATATTAGAATGAAAGAGGATCTTTACAAGGAAACTTTCATTTCTTACAAATATAATTATTAAAATGTGTACTTGTTTCCAATGTAGAAGTGAGGTTCAAACACATGGGTATGTGCTTGATCTCATTTACTTGTAGATCCTTTCTGCTGAACTGACCTAGAAGACAGCAATGATAAGAACATGTCAGGTTCCCTTTGTAATTATGAAAAGAATTCTAGAGGCTGATTTACCCCTTCTTCAAACAAGAATTTTAAAGAGATTGAATGAACTGCATTCTGGAAATGACCAAGCTAGATTCAGCTGTTTAAAAATAATCATCTAGTGCTGCTTGGAATAACCTAATGTATCCTGTCTGACCTCCAGCTGGTGTTCTGGAAAGGCATGAGATCCCATGAGCTCCTTTCATATTTGCCACACCTGTGTGGATGTCTTACATACCGTATGATGAGTCAAAAAATGCACTGAATGCCCCCAGCCTGTGGTCAATGACTACAAATCACTCCTTACCAAAAGATGATTAGGCTTCCGTAACTCCTATCTGCAGTCACAGCGTAGGCAACCAGCACTCATGTGCCAGCTCTTTAATTTAGGCTTTATAACCTACAGGTGAATCTTGCTCCTAAAACTGTCAAGAGGAATTCCCTTCTAAGATTGCATGTATGCTAAAAAATTAAGTAACCGGGATATAATTACCTGCACTGTTATGTTTTTAGAACTGCAGGCAAGCTTAAAGCTCCAAAACTCTTTCTAGCCATGAATTAATAGCTGCTGTAGGACAGACACAATCCCTAGTAAGCAGTTAGGGTGTAATCGCCCTGTCTTGAGGTGTAAAATAGTTTTTTAGTATGGATGTAGCCAGACTGTGCTAGCTGGTGTAAAAGACAGAGAAAAAAATCTGGCACTATTTCTACTTCAGGAGAAGTAGCCAGAAGATGTCACAATTAGTGAAATGCAGGTCCCCCTAGTGAAAATCAATTTACAGCTAGCTAGAAATTTAATGAAAGAAAACATGAAAGCATATCTTTCTGCAGAATACGCACTCTCCTATAACCACACAGAGGAGAGTGCTAATAGCATTCACCCATGAATATACAGAAACCATGCTTCTGTTACACAAGATTCGCATGTGCACCCTTTCTTATGTGATATATATAAAATAAACCTGTCACAGTTGCACCAGTGGACCATAGTCCATTTTATTCTACCCATCATCTTCTCATCATCCCCTCACACTAGGGAACACATTTACTACAGCTTCTCTTCAGGAAAAAATAACCAAGACAATTCAGTCAGAATCCTTGGGATGAATAGATATGTTGACTCTCTTTCCTGACTTCTCCAGGCAGCAAAACACTAGCACCATATTGATGTCACATAATCCACTGAGTCTTCCAAGGACTCTGGTGTGGGGGTTTTTTTTCAGGATTCCTTTCTACATGTCTGTACAAAGGAAAAAAAAATATAAAGAAGTAGCCAATTTTTTTTGCGTGCTGAGAGTGTAATAAATTATGAAAAAATACAGCTATTCAACAGAAAACTTATGCTGTGTTTTCTCTTAATAAAAATTGGCAAACACTTTTTAATACCCTTTATATGCAACATTTTTCTCTCTTAAAATGTCTCATATTTTGTAACTGCTGCTTTAGAAAACTCTGGAGACATGATGATGAAATATTGATTGTCACTTTCTTGACTTTTCCCCCTCCCCAGACACTTTTCACCACCTGCATTACTTCTGATTTATATATTTTTATTATTTTGACAAATTAAGAACACTTCATACTGTGAAATAACTAGTAACAGGGGAGAATTTCATATACTCATACATAAGGAAGAAAAACAAACAAGCACAAAGCACGTATCTTTCCCTTTTTGCTAGATGAGCTAACTTTGGAAGCTCCATACTCTAGCTTTACCTTTAAATTTATGGGCTGAATAACACTTAGTCCTTGATTCTGCAGACACTTGAGGGAATGCCCAACTTCAAGCTTATGAGAAATTTATAGCAGTCGTATGTTAATAATTCAGCATAGGATTAAGTGTTTATAGGATCTTTGACTGTTAAACTGACCTAAAAGCAATATTTTTGTAATTTATTTCAGTCATCCTAAATTTGATTTTGGAATGGCTTTTTTTTCAGCTTACTCCATGCCTTTTCTAACCTAGTCAAAATTATGATTCATAAATTTAACTAGAGGAGATGTATTCTGGATTACTGAAATCCGTGGAAATTAAAATCTCAGATTAAACCTGTGAAACTTTCCCTACAGATGAGACCTAACAGATAAATATGTAAGAGCAGGTATACTTTCAAAAACCTAAAGGATGGGTAATTGTACCAACTGATACTATAAATTGTGTTTGCAAAACTGTCACTGCAAAATTATAAGTGCATTGCTCATGAAGCCTGGTAGCAAAATTTCCTCTAATAAATCTGCACCTAAAATTTTGTGTTGATGACTAGGAAACTGACACAGGCTGCAGATACCTTGATTTCACTTCAACCTTTAACTCAAGGTGTCATAAGCACAACTCCATCAATCGGTTCCATGGGGAATCCTTCTTAGTAATGTCCTTCAATGCAAGGTTGCTCAATCCCATATAGCAAAAGGGTAAATCTTATCCAAAATCTACAGAACATGAAAGCACATACCAAACTCTGCAGGAAAATTTGTTTCTTCATATAATAAATCATTTTAGTATTCTATTATTATGATCAAACAGAAGAAATGCAATGCATTCATTAAAAATATTACAGTGTATTTGAAAAAAAGGAACTAATTCTCAAAAATGAAGTAGAAAGCCAATATATAACAATATCTAACAAGAACTGGCACCTTTTTAATATCATGGGCAGTGAGAAATTATGAATATTTCACAGTTCATCTTTCTACTTACTCTAAGTTTAAAAAAATATATCCATAAGAAGGATATGGATATTTTTCAGCGGTCCCCTTTAACACACAGTATTTTCCCACTTTATGATTCCCCTTGGCATTTGCCTTGCAAATTCCACTGTGTTGCAGTAAGAGGCAAAATAACAGGTTCGTGACCCTTAACAGTTTCATTCATTTAGTAAGTGAAAATTTAAAAAAAATGCAGTGAACCTGAAAATGGTCTTTTAAATTGTAATGGCAACAGAGTCATATGTACCACTGCTAATGCAGAATAACGGAAACTTGTAAAGCTGAGTCCTAATCCTTAATACATGCTGTAAATTCTGTTTCCTTTTCATATCTACCCACAATGGCATTTCTGCAGTGCAGCTTAAATAACACAGGATATACACGACAGGACTAGCAATTACATCAGACTAACCAGTAGCAGTAGAAACAAGGTCACTTATGATATAATAGGTATCACACACTGCTAATTCTTGACAATATACTACTGGAAATTAATTAATGCATTATTGTCTTAACATGTTTGTGTATATTGCTGATGTAAGCATATAAAAGATTTCCCGATTCTTGCTAAGTGATACCTTTAAAATTGAACTAAAGATTCTTAGTGAGCTGACTTCTATCTCACTGTTGTCACCAGCTCAGCCAGCTACTTTCAGTGGTCCTTATTCTTACTGATGAGAGGTCACAACCATCCAATCTCTTCCACTTCTGCAACTGCTGTTTGAACTAAATTAAACCCAAATCCTGGCTAACTACTGCAGTTACATTTTGTTTTAAATTGACCTAAAGTCTTCTGAGCGTTATGGAAATTATAGCTATGGAGATAAAAGCATGTCTTCTTGGATTTTTGCCTTACAGGTGATGCTACTGAATAGCTTTGACATTTAATAAAGATTTGCAGATACTTACTTATGTTGAGTTATTTTATGCTATTGTTCTTATAAAAGATATCTTCATTTCTAGTGTTTTACTTACTCTAGTTTTAAATGTCACAACAGCTGAATGGGGAGCTGATGCTGCTCATTTGCATAAGCTAAGAAACGTAGACCTATTAAATGTTTCAATCCCTGTTCACTGTCCATTTACAGCTACACACAATGAGTCAATATTTAGGTTTATCATGGAATCACATAATGGTTTCGGTTGGAAGGGACCTTAAAGGTCATCTAATTCCAACCCTTCTGCCATGGGCAGGGACCTTTCATTACATTAGGTTGCTCAAAGATTCACCCAATTTGTCCTTGAACAGCTCCAGGGATGCGGCATCTGTAATTTCTCTGGACAACCTGTTCCAGTGCCTCACTACCCTCAATGAAAAATTTATTTTTCATACCTAATCAAAATCTACCCTTTTCACCTCAAAACTGTTACCCCTTGCCCTATCACTGCACTCCCTGATAAAGAGTCCCTCACCATCCTTCCTGCAAGCCCTCTTTAAGTACTAACATTTCCCTCAAAGAAAGAAACCTTAAAAACAGCAGATGAAGTAGATTGCTTCGATTGTTTTTACAGGTAGTGTAGAGAAGGTAATAGTAAATTTGTCGTCTTTTAAGCAGCACTATTCTTCAGCACTGGCTCATGAGACCTTACATGCATTCATGACACCCATTCCTCCATAGCATGCTCTGTGGAATAAATGATACACCCCTGCTGTGATGATACAGAACACTTTTTTTGACTGTCTGTAGAGGAGTCCTCTTTTTTTCTTTGAAATATAAAAAAACATACTTAAAAATTTCTTGGGAGTCCTCAGAAGGTTTCTGTGAAGATCATGAAAATAAACAAACAAAGAAACAAACAAACAAATAAGCAAATAATCAGGCAATCATCTATATAATTAAGTCAAGTTTGATTTATGTTTTGGTTCAAATATGCAGGTAGGAATCTGCATTCAACAGGAGTATTAGTTTCCCTTTAAGGTGGCACCTTCTTAGAGATTATGGCCTATGGTCACAGAGGTAAGTACTGAAGTTTTTAATTTAAAATTTCACAATCACGCTGGTCATAGTATAATGTGTGACAGTTGGAAAATAATTGCACAGACTTGACTTTATACAAAGGCCACTGTGATTCTCAGAGCATGAAGCCTTTCCCTCTGAGGTCCTAGTAATTTCCTGGTGCATATTCCCCAGATATCTTGATATGAATTCAGGTCTGGTTTAAAACATGCTTGTCATCCTTCATTTTCTCACATATCTATGTGACACAGGTCAGGAGCTCTGAAATATTAACTTTTGAAACAATGCAGACTAACAATCTGAATCACAGAGGCTTCTGTCCGTTGATGGAAAAATAATATCTATCTCTTATCATAATGACAAATACTCTGTATACATTAGAATTAGAGGAATTAGTATAACAATTCAGCTATCTCATGTACACTGTTGAAAAATATCTTGTTCCATTTAAGATACTAGGAATTCAAGTGCCCAGTGCTGCCCAGTTGCCTAAAAGTTGGCATGTACTGCAGTTGCAGATGCCTTACTGCACTTTTCCTGTCCACTAAATGCGTCTTTCCTACATCTTTTTCCACTGCAACTAGAACAATTGTAATGTGTCAGATGATAGTCTTGGGTGTCCCTGATGACACTACACACCTGTGTTTAGGCAAACAAATTAATCCCTAGAAGTCAAGAGGTATATGACTAGAAAATCCTTCTTCTCCATCAGTTGCACAAGGAAGAAACATTTATATAGTTCTCACATATTTTTTCTTTGCAAAACAAGAGTTCCTACCAATTAGAGTACAAACGCAAGAACTAAAAATGTCCTATTCAAGAAAATATACTCTAATGAAATGCATACTAGCTGGTGAGTGTTAGAGCAACACTAAGACAGGACTAATCAGAATGAGAGGTAATGATCTTATTGCATTATGAGTTGTATAGCTGTGAAGCATTTTTAAAAAAATTCGTGGAGAAGAAAAAGATCAGTTAAGAGGCTTAATGAGTACAGGAACATAAGAAATAACCTTTTAAGAACAGAATAAAACCAACTATCGCTATTATTTAAAGCTTAGATTATAGTTTTATATGGTGATGGTGGAAATCCACATGATGTCTTAAAGCACCATGAAAGAACCATTTACAGTTTAAAAAAGTACTAAAATCCACCTTGATCTGTATTTCAGCTCTCAGTCCCCAGATTCTACATGAAATTATTTTTCTTAGGACCATCATTTTACAGTTCCTTTTTCTTGGTGGCAAAATGAGACAACTAGGCACCATTTTTAGAGATGTATATCTCAAAAAAATATTTAGCAGATATTGATTTCTAATTTGTCCTATAAAATCTCATTTAAGAACTTCTAAATGAAATATAGCCTAATAATCACAACTCTGCTTTTAGGGGAGAAGAGGAGAAGAAATAAACAAAGGTTTATTATACACACAGAAACCTCTAAACACAGAAAATTGAATTAGTCTTTAGTAATATTTTTTCCTAAAACATAAAAAAGTACTTATCAAACTATATATAAAGCATCAGCACACATACAGAGTTGCTTTCATATTCAGTGGTTAGGATTTACAGTCATACATCTTGCATGAATATTTAAAAGATTGTACTCTTGCTAAGTATGTGTCGGGTTTTTTAATAGCTGACTTATTAAGAAGTTATCTCATCTATACCATGCAGAGAAGTTAAGAATGCATTCATTTTGAGTCTGAGCTGGAAGGACAGGAGTGAAAATCTTTTGAAAATTGAAAACATTTTAAATTCAACCATCACGTCTTCTGGGATTTTCTTCTTGCAATTTCTCATTATTTTGATACAATGTATTATGACACAAACTCCCTTGTAGATATAGATTTTCTACACAAATCTCTTTCTTAAATGTTTTTTTTTAAAAAAAGGCTAAACTCTGAGTTACATTAACTCATTCATCTTTTACATTATAATGACTTTTTCCTTTGTTCTGGGTTTGTCTATGGCCTGTGCATACAGGAGCAGCCTTGGCATCTAAATAATAGTTTCCATTGCATTCTGAATCATTCGTTTTCATTACTGTTCTTGTGTGTCTCTGGCTCTTTATTGTTAATGAGATCAAACTGGATTTCCACTGAGACTGTGACAGTGTGATCAGCTTTTAATCTGTCAAGTCCCCATGAAACCTCCTTCAAGTGCTTTTGTTACTTGCTATGTCTTTTGTAGTGTCCTATTTTATATCAAATGTTTTGATCAAATCCCATCTCATGCTTCATCCAGCTGTAGCATGCATGCAGTCATTGTATAAAATATGAAGGACCACATTCCATGCAGCTGGCGCACACCTTAGGTTTGACCCTGCGTCTGACAGCTAAAGAAAGTGCCATTCAGAAACGGAAACAGAAATCAGTCTTAGTCCAATAGACAAGAAAGTTGTCACTGCTGTGAACTTGACTCCTTCTTTAGCAAGCTTGAAATGTTGTGACAAATGATAAGCACGTTTAGAACAATTGGGAAAAAAAACCCTCTACATCAAAATATATTTCTTTACTGAGGATGTTTTCTTAACATGACTGTCTTTAACAGTCCCCCTGTGAACTCACTTTGAGACATGCCCATCTGTTTGTGCCTGAACAAGGCTGCAAACACTCAGGCGACATACACAGTAATATAAAGACAACCTCTGGAAACAAAAGAAAGATTCTATAAGGATATGGATAGAAATGTAAGGTCTTTAAGACCTTAAGTGAAAAAACCCTGAATTATTTTGAGCACTATTCTGGACCTTCTTATAAGACATATATATTTTAAAAATTCTACTTTTATGTAAAACCAGTAAAAAAAATCAGTTGAGAAATTGATTCATAATTCACTAGACTTATGTAGCATCTTTGATTCTAGTCACACCCTTTCTTCTTTACTGCTCCACTAATGAGTGTTGTGCAAAGCCAAAACACTGAAGTTTTTTTCCTAGCACTTAAGTGATGACGAACATCTACTGCTCCTTGCATAACTCAATATTTCCTCTAAAAGAGAAGCTATCTAGATTTAAAGTAACATAAGATTAGCAAAATAGTGTGAATTAGCCACAAAATCATTGTAAAGATAAAGTGAGAAAAGTATTTCGAGAAAAATTCATATTGTCCTGGCCTGAGGGAGCAGTCTTGGTTTGCAATTTAATACGTATAATAGATAGTCTCTGAGGACACAATGGAGGACACAGAAGATTTAACCCGAGCCAGCTGTCCCTTTTCAAATACCAAATTGCATCATAGGCAGACTTATGTGGAATGAAAGTATCATCCAAGGAACATAGACTGAAGAAGGTCCATTTTGTGTGTTCAAGATCTCTTAATAGATGCTCTTAAAAGGCTGGTTTCCTTCTAGACAGGGTAGTAAAAGTAAGAACTCTCTGCAGGAGCCAAACAGTCTCCCATTCAAGCCAGACAGAAAAATATTTTTCAGCAAGTGTAGTTCAATGCTATTTCTGTAGCAAGACATGAAACTCCCGAGCTGGCAAGCAAGACTAACTGTAGTCCAGTGTCATAGCAACAGAGGCTGGCCCCACAGGCACTCCAAAAGTTGGAATTCACTGAAGGCATCAGATAAATGGACGTCCTCCTTGCATAGTCAAGCATGTATAGTAAAAAGTAAATGACTGCTGAGATGGGGCAGCTGGGAATGTTGTTAGAAGCAGACATCCAGGGGCTACAAGGTCAGCATGGCTGACAATGAGAGAAGCGCCTGCAAGCATAACGTGTGAGATTCTTGACACCTCTATCCACTACAAGAAAACTTTCTTGGTATACAATTTAAATTCTAGCTAAGAATCAAAAATAAAATGTTAATTATGGGCAGCAAACTACATTGTATAATCACACAATATCATTATGTGTGATAAGAGTGGGCTGTAGAACAACAAAGCCCTGGCCTGAGCTTACAACAGAATTGGAAGGAGTTCATTATCACTTGTTTTGAATCCAAAGATCAGAGGCAGTATGAAATAAATCATCAGTACACACCTGCCAGTGCTTGAACACCCTAGTTTCTTCTCAGAATCAATACAAACACACTTTTGTTCAAACAAAAGGGAAGGAATCACCACCAACATCATTAAATCATGAAGAATTTGGTAAAAAAATATGTGGTGTGAACTTTTTATATAATCCTTACTTTCATCAGGGTGTTGGTTTTTGTTTATTTTTAATTTGTTTGGTTTTGGAACAATCCTCAGAAAGTGAAAAAGTTATAGATAATGACAGTTACTGAATTTTCCCATTGTGACTTCTTAATTTGACTGAACGCCTCAGCTCCTAAAGAAAGAAAATTTTTCAAAATACATCTTCAAAATATATTTCTTTTGAACATCAGAGTTTTCCATTTAGGGAAAAGAAAAGAGACAGATTTTTTTTTATGACATTTCAGGTCAACAAATATATTTCAAAGTTAGGAAATCTGCCTTCTAATATCTAGTATCTAATTTACATGATTCATTATACTCTAATGCCAAATTACAGACAAACAAGCTACATCATTTTCTGGGACAAATCTCAAGTTCTCCTCATGAAGCTGCTACATCTTCTATAAATAATTCTTAATTTGGAACACACCTGGGACATCTGCCTAAGGAAAGATAGAGGAAAGCCACCTTCATGTGTCTCATTCACAAGATATTTAATGCCAAACACTACTGTACAATTGACTGCTCTGGTCTTAAAAGTTGTCAACAGCTGACAATGAGCCAGCAACTCACCTTGGAAGCAAAGGCCGACAGCATCCTGGACTGCACAAAAAAAACCATCAGCAGCAGGTCAAGGGAAGCGATTCTTTCTGCTCGGCGCTGGTTGATGCTATACATGGAGCAATGGGTCCAGTTCTGGGCTCCAGTACAGGAGAGACGTGGAGACACTGAAGAGAGTCTAATGAAGGGCCACAAGATGATTAAGGGTCTGGAGCATTTCTTCTTTGAGAAATGGCTGAGAGAGCTGGGACTTTTTAGGTTTGAGAAGATAAGACTGTGGGAACTAAACTAATGCATCTCAATACCTGAATGGAGGATAAAAAGAAGACAGAGACAGTCTCTTCTGAGTGATGCCCAGAGAAAGGACAAGAAGCGATGAGCACTAGCAGAAATACAGGAAATTCCATTTATACATGAGGAAAAAACCCCAACTTTTACAGTGAGTAAGGTCAAACACTAGAACAAGTTGCCCAAAGGAGTTCTGGAGTCTCTATCCTTGGAGAGATTAAAAATTTGACTTAACACAGCCTTGAGAAACCTGCTTTCTTTCAGGTCATACTGAGAAAAATTAAAAAACTTACTTACAAAAACTTAGTGGTTTTGAAAACATCAATGGAAACTCTATGGCAAGAAAGCACTACCTTCATTTTGGTCTGAAAATCTGATATCAATAATACAACTGCAGACCTCACCAGTTTTCTAGTCCTGCTAGCCCTCTCTTAAACAAGCACTTACAGACAAGAGTGAAGCCAGCAGTTTGATAAGCATCTTCCTTTTTCTGCCAGTGAGGTTTACAATTCTCTTATATGGACTCTGAGATAATGGGATATTTCCATCAGGCCAGGTGATTAGCAGTGGAGTGTAAAACCACACAATCTCCTCTGGACTTTGTAGACACTCACATTCAGTGCAGCTGGCAAGAACTGCTTCTTGCAGAATAACACTGGTGAATGCCCCCTGAAAAGGGAAACTCTTGCCCATCAGACAAACCTGAGAGAAGCAAGCACGCTAGATTAATGTGATTTTATCCATACAGCTGAGTCCATTGTGCAAGGCAGCACTCTAGACCAGTTGAACTGAAAGCTGCAAGTTTCTTGTCCACGGTTAACCTTACAATGTCCACCAGTTCAAGCAGGGGGTATAAGGGAAACAACACTCATATAACAGAAAGAAAAAAACAGTTATGTTCCTTGAAATATATTTATAAACCTAGACAATAAGCTAAAAACCACAATATTTTATCATTGCTTATGCTCGCTTTCTTTGCTAAGTAAATGTTGAACTTCAGTGCAGTGTTTTCCGTTTCTTCCACAAGTCTGAGTTCCCTGTCATCACAAACATTTTGTCAGAAGAATTGACTTACTGCCAGACTACATATCTGCTGAGTGCCAGGAGTTAAGTTTGCATTTACTTAGTGTTATATAAAAGTGTCTTCCAAAATATCATTCTATAGATAGCATTTTATGAGGCAACTATTTTACTTTAACTTCCTTTTATGAGGTAGAGGGAATAGAGCTGATGAGTAGAGTCATTTACCCAAAAATACATTTTGAGATCTAGTTAGATTTTTTTTTAGAAATTCTTTAATTCTATCATTCTAGAAATACTAGGAGGGTATATCAAAATAGCATATGAGGTAATTAATTGCACTAGGACAATATTTCAGCTAAAAAAATAGTAATATGTAATATTGCCTTATGTACAAGCCATTTATCTAATAATGCTTTATAACTATAATTTTAAAGAATGCAGAAATTGTAATAACATCATTACATGCCATTCATCCATGTACAGAGAGAAACAATGAAATGCTGAAATGTAGTGCTGGCAAAAACTGTCAAGGGGCAACTTTTGGGAAACAAAACCAAATTATTGTAATGCTAGAATAATTTGTGTTTCTCAGACTGTGTTATCTGTTGAAGAAACAGCAAGCTACAGTAGTTTGCTGTGTCATTTCACAGCATACAGAGTATATTCAATTCACCAGAGGAAAGTAGTAAACTACATTGACCTTTTTGGTAATCTGTGTCTACATACTGAAGCCATTCCATAGTTTATTCCTAAGCGGTTTTATATTTATTATTATTATTATTACTTTATTTGCATTCCTCTATTCTGGCTCCATAGATGAGCTGGCCCACAGCAGAGGTTGGTGTGGCTGTGACATAGGCTTTTACAGCAAAATGCCATTTACTCCTAAGGGCTGAATGGGTAGAGTTGTGTAAATAAGAATTTCAGGGCCCCTGCTGTTCACACCAGGTTGTGATGATGACTTTGTTGGAGCAAGCTGATCTGTCCTGCTGCTCATAAAAATTTCTTTCAGCGCAGTTTGGAGACCTTACTTCTATATAACCAAGTGCTACAGATGGTTTAGGAAGTGTTGAAGGATAGTGCTGCATGTGGTATATGGTTTGGCTAGTTTTGTCTCACCTCGGAACAACTCTGGTTATTTCACTCATGACTGATTAATATATAATTTGTTAGCTACCTTTGGGGACTAGAAGAGTAACTCCTGACTTTAACACTTAATACTGTCACTGTCTTGTTCTGTTAGCTTGTGATAAGACCTGAGCCCGTGTTCTTTCTCTATAATATATTTGAGGTAATTTGCACATGAAAGAGCTGTAAACTGTCCCATATTTGTTATGCAGTAAGAATGTGCAATGCAAATGTATCATGTATTGAATTATTTTTCAAACATGCCAAACTGCCTATTCTTTGGATTTTTGATTTCCATGTCAGTTCAGCCTAACTTTGAAGACAGGAGAAGTAGACCATAATCCTGGAAATCGTATCCATCTACTAATTATAAAATTGAATCTCAGATGATCTTCAGGTGTTTTTAGCTTTGATTTAATGTTTTATTTAATACACCATTTCTTCAGAAAAAAAGAGAACATTCACATCATCCTTATTGATAACACCTATTAACATTTAATATGCACCATTCGGGTGCCCAAGGACATCACAAATCATATCTGCCACTGAGATGCAGTCACTCTGCCGTGACACTCCTCAGTAACCTATAGACATGCTGCACTGTGAAGGAATACCTCATTTAACTGACAATATAGGGAAGTTTAATACAACTGAAAGTCAGGCCTGAGCACTACCTGTCCAAAACTGAGTGGCAAATAAAGAACTCTGTTGAAAATAATCCCCCAGCCTAAGTCCTCTCACATTTGACTCAGTTTGGCTCAAAGGAACAGTTTACATGAATTCATGGAAAGCTCTATAGGTACAGTAAACGGGACATTAAACTGAAGAATAAGGGCAGACAGAGTGACAAAGGAAAGGAGGGCAGGAATTTTCCAATTGACATTGTTGTTGAATATGGCACTTTCTATGCTGACAGCCAAGGCTGTGCTCATTTTTGTCAGTGGTATATAAACCTGGCTCTTCTCAATGTCTCATCCTACACTCAGCCTTGAGAGCTTGGCACACACACCACGAGTGTTTATTCTCAAATTGTAGGAAGCTGTAATCTTATGCCACACTAAAACTTCATTAAGATGTCTTACATCCACATAGCTAAACTCTCTTAGTTACCTAAACAGGGTGATTACAACCATATTGCGCATATGGAAGTTTTGTGGCCAATGGTAATTCCCTATGCCTGGGAATTCTCCAGGGAGTGCCTGCTAACTTAAGGAAAACCCATACTAGGGAATAGGCTAACAATTTATCAGCCAGGATAATTATGAAACAATGTTTGAGCCTCTGTTTATTTTAAAAGTGTAGATGTAGCTACTTGGGTTTACCTCCCATCTCAAGATGAAATTCTCTTATTGACAGTGAAGTATACTAAACCCCATCACGGTTCATTCTCCAAAGACTTCTAGATCAACATACAACAGAGACAAAGGTCACCACCAACTTTCGTTTCAGTTCTCTGCCTTCCTTTTATCTCCATAACTAGTCCCAGTGGAGCACTGAAGAAACAGGTTGCAAGATTATAGGGCTGGATTCATTTTCTGATTTATGATCAATGGAGAAAAGGGAGCTCTAGACCTCCTTGCATGGTGAGTGGGATCAACACAGGAACCAACTGTGAATGATATTCACTGAGCAGGGAGAGCTTTTCCCAGAAGAATGAGCTGAAGCAGAAGGTATATGATTTTCCTTTACATTTCTCTGAAAAACTCTGTATACCTAAACAGCAATTTTTAAAAAAAATTTTTTTGCAAATCTCGTTCTAAGAGTTTTACTCAGTAATCTGGATTTTTGGAAACCATCCTTTTAAACAATTCCTCATAATGTTGGATAATCTAATGCCTGGACCTCTAAAGCAGAGGTTAGTGTTCATCCAGCTCACAGCACATTGCTCCAACTTTTTCTTTACTCTGACTCGATAGTCCAGTTTAGGTAGAATTAAGTTTAAAATTTAGCTACAAGTACTTTTAGAAAAATATCTTTACTGAACACACACAAAAACCAGATTTCTCACCTTTTCATCAAGTTTTGTAGACTTGATCCCACTCAGAGGATGTTTGTAAGAATGATAAATCACTTTTTTCACAGAAAAGCAACTCCCATAATTTTTAGTTTCTTCTTTCTACAAATTAAGGTGCCAAAACTTCTTTTAAAATGTTTGCAATAATTTTTATTAGATATGAAAACAATGTTTCTCACTGAACTATTGCTAGGAAATTGAAGAACTGATTTTGTTGAAGCAAACAAAGAGGAAATCAACCTTGTGCAGTAGTTTTACAAGTAAATTTTTTTGCCCCTATGGTTATGCTTTGTCAAAATTATAGGCCTTTGAAAAGAAGGTGTTATAATAGAAAATGTCAGTCAACCTTAATAATAGACTTAAGAATTCTGCCTACAAATGTAGAAGACTGTAAAAGAAAGAAAAGAGCAAAAGAAAGAAAAACAAGATTTAAAAATAATGTCAACTCAGAGATCTGAGAAACATTTTGAAATTCACAAAGTATTTGTTTAGCTTCAGGGCAAAATCTTTATATTAGGAAAAAAAAACCCTCTTTCATCTCTGTAACACCATGAACTAAATTTTTAGCAAAAGCTTAGACTAACAGAAATGGATGGCTCTGAAGGGAGTGTGAAATGTTCTTTTGGGCCTCTAATATTTTCAGAATGGAGGTTAAAAAGCAGAAGAGATCCACAATGACTTTAAGGTGTTTTACCATGGTAACTATAACAACAGTCTTTCCCAGTTTTTATGTCCTCCATGCTACATCATGAAATATACTAATATCCAAGAAATATTAACAATGCCTGGACTGTAGTAAGTTATGGAAAATTAAACTTATTTCCTTTTCAGAGGTGTAGAGTGACCCTTCAGCTGGGGCAAAATAATACTGGATAATTTTGGAAATAATTGTGTACTATTACCCTCCAACCAATCTTTTCAGATGATAGTAGCCTTTGTGGTCTGAAATTCTTAATCTGGAACGGTATAAAACATTTGTGAAAAAATAACTTGTAAATATTTTTGTAGGTTGAACATTTTCACTTCCTGTTAGCTGAAGATATTCTCAGAGAACAGCCTTACTCAGGAAAACGAAATAGAGATCACGAGACTAAACAAGTATCCTCCACCTAGGAGTCTTTAACTGTTATAATGTGTCACGAATAGAGGGAAACTGTTTTGAGCAGTCTAAAAAGGTACAGTTATTCATAATTAGAAGTCTGAAGCCAGGGAAAAATTAGACAACTTGAGATGCCCAGTTAACAGTAATATCTAATGAGTTGTGGATCAGAAACTGAAGGTAATCCTATTGCCAGTTCCTTTATTCCTAAAATTAATAAAATACTGTAAAACTTCCTGCAGATGAAAGTTACATACTGTGTCATTCTGTCTGGATTTTAGAAGCACTTAGAACAATGCAAATACCTGTGCATGCTAAATGCATCTAAATGTGTAGTTTGTTTCCCTGATTTTCACTGATTTTCCCCACAAATCTGAGCTTTACTGTAATAAAACAGATTTAGATCAGCCATTTCAGGGGTAACGATACCAGTGCCAATGCAGGACATGGCAAGTTTGTAATTCGATTTGGATTTCTTTTTTTCATTTTTTTAAGTAGGTTAGACAAAATTTTGATAGAAAAGACTTAGTTGTGTTTATTTTCATATTTTCTGACTAAATCTCTTGGACAGAGAGATTTCTGTTGCTAATGGAAGAGGCTCATGGTAAAATGTGAATGGTAAACTGGAATATCTGTCTGATTGTGCCGGCAAAGTATAGCACCAGGTCACACTATAGAAGAAGAAGAGGAGTAATGATGATATAAACCACTAAAGTGGAAGAAATTGAATATCTATTTTCTGTAGGAAGAGAAAGCAGCTATTGAAAGACAAGGTGTCTAAAAATTGCAACAATATCATTTAATATAAACTAACAAGTGGAATAAAAATAAATGTCTTGATATCAAACAATGTTATATATTTAAAACATGCAGATTGTAGTGATAAATTCATCAAGTATTAGTTTTCTCCTGTAGCTCTGTTTGTGGCTTGCTTAGAATCGTAGAATCATAGAATGGTTTGTGNCTTCTCTTCCTCATTGTCCTCCTAAGGGCCTGCTCCAACAGGTCGATGTCCAGATGTAAAATTAGATCATTTCATTCTGAAACATACAAAAAAGTTTTTCTAAGATTTCTAATGCCCTAAGCAGGTATGAAATGTCATCCAATTAATCTAATGAAACTGAGAAACCATACAGTCAATTTGCTGGTGTAAACATCAGTGCAGATTTTCTTAGCAGAAATCATGACTGTCTGCTCAAGGACAGCAAAAAACGCATCTTATGAATTTACAACATTATGAACATGGAAGGTGAGAAGAGAAATGAAAGAAGGCACATTTTAATATGCAACAGGTTCCTCCCTGTGAAGTAGCTGAATACTAGAGTGATTATGTGAAAAAAAAAAAGGAGAAAAAAACAGCCGAAAACAGAACACATTCAAGATGTAGTGAAGTAATCATAACAGCAGTGCTGGATTGTAATGGCATTTCAACAGTCATTTATCACTCAAAATACATTCACACACCTCCACTGCACCATTACACCTCAGTTCAGTTGCTGCAATGGGGTTATAATCACTGAGGGGTTACCAAGGTGGGGAGAAGAAAACCTAAAGGCAAGTAACGAACTTTAAAAGCCTCCTTAGTGCTTTAGTAGTACACAGTGAAAAGAGGAAAAAAATAAAAATAGAGAGAGAAAGAGGAATGAGGACAAGAAATGAGGAAAGTAATAACCTTGTAATCATTTTATCAGAGGTAACTCACAACCTTGATTAGCTTTTTCAAACCCAGGACAACTGGAGACATAAGAGATCTCATACCACCCAAGAATTTCAGCCATCACATGCCAAGGACTACAGAGCTGCTAACCCGAGCTTTGGGTGATAAAGCACACACAAGTCCCATATATTAAGAAAATTAGCCCCTCTTAACTACTACTCATTCACACGCTGATCCATCACGTGATCCTGAATAGAGAACTAAATGAAGCTGTTTGCACTATGCTTCAATTTAGCTTATGACAAACAAAACCCATCCAATCCCTCTGTTTCCCACACCTGTTTGCTCAAGGAACTGCGGAAGTACCAGCTTGGAATATGACTACATGGTGCATTTCTGTTGAAAACTTATTTATTCACATTGTGTTCATAAAACTACAAAAATATGATACATTTAGACAATAATAACTTTTGAGTCAGGTAGCTCTTCCCTTCACAGACTCTCAAAATAAACAATAAAAAACTTACTTTTGCTTTCCTCTGAATGGAAAAAAAAAATCAGTTTGGTAATTTTTATTTTATTTTCTTGCTGTAAATTGCTGAGTTGTTTGTGGTGACAGGTGTAGCCCCTAACAGAGCCCTTTATCCAAGTAATTATTAGCCACTAGAGTTTAAGGGAGGTAAAAAAAGAAAAATATAGAATTTAAACTTCAATCAAAAAGATAGATGGGGAACACACTAGCTTTGGAAGTACCTCCATGACAACATAAGGGACTGAAATGAATGGTTCAAGCGATTATTACATGAGTGGAGTTAGGTCAGAATAATTCCCACCTATGATGACTTGGTTACAGAGTAGGGGAAACTCTGACGAGATCTATGTTAACGACAATCTTTTAACAGTCTGAAAAAAAACACAAAACCCAAAAAAACCCCCAACAACTTGAAAGTGTAGCTGGAGAGTTGAAACATTAATCAATATTTTCTATGGACAAGGTGCTCCATCTCCACTCAAAACATCTAAGTGGTTGGTGACTTTTAGTGCCTCCCTGTTTCCCATACTTACCTTGCTAATTAACAACCTGCACAATGAGGCAACTCACTAGCCAAGCAATTACAAAGGTCATTGTCAGTAGTCAACTGATAAAGCCAGTCTATGAAGACCCTATCCTTCCCTTATATTTATTTCAAAATTTTATACCATAATACAAAATTTATATTCATTGTAGATAACAGCGCATAAGGCAACTGTTCTTCCTCTATTCAATGAGGTATTTTTTTTCCTATCAGTCCATCTCATAGGTAAGAGGACAAATGACAGCCAAAGGTTTCAGACAAGTAAAACTTTCTCCTTATCTTTTTTGGTACTGTACTTTAGCACTCTTCCTAACAAGCAACTGACATTTATCTCTGTGACTGATAATCAATAAATTGATAATTTAAGCAAATGCACCTGATCTCAAGTCACTACAGCAAAATCTGTTCACTTGGTAATAACACGNAACTGGCAAAACCTTGTTGCCACCTTTGATTATAGTCTATGTCCATGACAACTCCACCAGTGTACAATAAAAAAGCAGAAACTAGAGTGTTTAGTGTCTTGCAAAATTTCCTTGTACTGAAAGATCTTGAAAACCAAAAAGTAACATTTTATAACTTTAATTCCCAAAACACATTTTATTTCACTTATCATTAATTTGTTTTCAGTTTAAGTAGGAGATGTATAAGGTTCTAAACTAAGGAATAAATATCTTCAGTAAATATTTACCACTAAAAACTGTGTTTGTGCTGTATCACCTCCAAAGTTCCTCTTATCAGCCTCTGATGTATAAGTCAAGAAAAACAATTGCTCCTTGTCAACTCTTACTACACCAAGAAAGTCTCTGATGAGAATATAAAGAGTGCTAGTATAAAAGTATTCTTTACTTATAACCAGAAAGAAGCACACTATAGGCACATCTTTTATGCCACTACTAACTTATTTCAGGTCACCTCACGCAGTATCTTTCAGGCCTGGTGGGGGTATCACACCACTTTTCATACTTGAGTAACTTCAGGGACTTCAGGGAGTTCTTTCTGATTTACACCCATGTAATGAAGCAAGAGATCAGGCAGCTGATCTTTCCCAAGAGACTAGAATTAACATTCCAATTTCAGGGAAAATCTATTGCAAGCCAAGTGAAGACTTTGCAATGTCTTGATGTTAATGTGCTGTATCCCCTCCATGCTAATCATACCAGAACAGACTCTCAGCTGCTGCAAATGATTGTGGCCTTACGATTTCACCTAGGTTATACACTTCTCACTAGCTGAAGATCCAGCTAATCATTCCATAGTGCAGTCTGCAGCACACCAGAAGGTGTATAATCAATTCTTTACCTAATTAAATGAGGAAAAATACATTAATGGTTGTGCTGTTATGCACACAAAAGACAACATATTTAAACTTATGGTCCCCCAAGCAGTTTTAACTCAGCAGCTTTGTATAAATATATTAAAGCATTAAAGCTAATATGTGTTGCTAAACAGAATGCAACATATGTGCCAGGGGATTGAGATATCATCNCAACAACTTGAAAGTGTAGCTGGAGAGTTGAAACATTAATCAATATTTTCTATGGACAAGGTGCTCCATCTCCACTCAAAAGATTTAAGTGGTTGGTGACTTTTAGTGCCTCCCTGTTTCCCATACTTACCTTGCTAATTAACAACCTGCACAATGAGGCAACTCACTAGCCAAGCAATTACAAAAGTCATTGTCAGTAGTCAACTGATAAAGCCAGTCGATGAAGCCCTTATCCTTCCCTTATTTTTATTTCAAAATTTTATACCATAATGCAAAATTTATATTCATTGTAGATAACAGCGCATAAGGCAACTGTTCTTCCTCTATTCAATGAGGTATTTTTTTTCCTATCAGTCCATCTCATAGGTAAGAGGACAAATGACAGCCAAAGGTTTCAGACAAGTAAAACTTTCTCCTTATCTTTTTTGGTACTGTACTTTAGCACTCTTCCTAACAAGCAACTGACATTTATCTCTGTGACTGATAATCAATAAATTGATAATTTAAGCAAATGCACCTGATCTCAAGTCACTACAGCAAAATCTGTTCACTTGGTAATAACACGCAGTATTAGGTTGCACGATGCCCTTGTCCAGTCTTGGCAAATTGTAAGCAAGTGAAAAATTAAGTTATTGACAGCATCTTAGAATTAATTTAGCTATCTCAGACAGAAACTATCGGCCTTTGAAGTAGCGATGACTTTCAGAGGCTCATGTAACCAGTGAAAACCAAGTGTTTTCCATGTACATGGTCACTTTGATGGTTTCCAATGTTATGCTTGCATTCACCGTGGCTGGATTTTGTTCTTCTGTTCTCAGAAACTGAGAAATGAATGAAAGTTTCAACTCTGGTTTCAGCTGTGCCATCAGCCATGGGAAACTAGGCAGCAAATAAAATTGTCAAAGTAGCTCTTTGGACTGTGTGATAATCCCTCACAAAGACGATCAAACAGAATGAAACTTGTACCCATTGCTTATATTGCAGTCTCCTACTGGAACTGAGTTTACAGAATTACACAGTATCTTCATTTTTCCCTTCATGGAGGTACACGTACATGATTATTCACAGTTTCTGATGGTTTTGGTTTTGCTGCACAAATCAGTTGGGATCAGAGAAACAGCCCAGGTTCACGGCTATAGTTGGATGTTTGATTATCAAATGCCTCTTTCATTCTCTTGACAACCCTTCCCACAACTTGCTCATTTCACTGGTATGAATTAATATTTTCCTTTCCCAGAGCAGCATTTATGATGAAAAATACGGATAGCAAAATTTTGCATAACTGGCAAAACCTTGTTGCCACCTTTGATTATAGTCTATGTCCATGACAACTCCACCAGTGTACAATAAAAAAGCAGAAACTAGAGTGTTTAGTGTCTTGCAAAATTTCCTTGTACTGAAAGATCTTGAAAACCAAAAAGTAACATTTTATAACTTTAATTCCCAAAACACATTTTATTTCACTTATCATTAATTTGTTTTCAGTTTAAGTAGGAGATGTATAAGGTTCTAAACTAAGGAATAAATATCTTCAGTAAATATTTACCACTAAAAACTGTGTTTGTGCTGTATCACCTCCAAAGTTCCTCTTATCAGCCTCTGATGTATAAGTCAAGAAAAACAATTGCTCCTTGTCAACTCTTACTACACCAAGAAAGTCTCTGATGAGAATATAAAGAGTGCTAGTATAAAAGTATTCTTTACTTATAACCAGAAAGAAGCACACTATAGGCACATCTTTTATGCCACTACTAACTTATTTCAGGTCACCTCACGCAGTATCTTTCAGGCCTGGTGGGGGTATCACACCACTTTTCATACTTGAGTAACTTCAGGGACTTCAGGGAGTTCTTTCTGATTTACACCCATGTAATGAAGCAAGAGATCAGGCAGCTGATCTTTCCCAAGAGACTAGAATTAACATTCCAATTTCAGGGAAAATCTATTGCAAGCCAAGTGAAGACTTTGCAATGTCTTGATGTTAATGTGCTGTATCCCCTCCATGCTAATCATACCAGAACAGACTCTCAGCTGCTGCAAATGATTGTGGCCTTACGATTTCACCTAGGTTATACACTTCTCACTAGCTGAAGATCCAGCTAATCATTCCATAGTGCAGTCTGCAGCACACCAGAAGGTGTATAATCAATTCTTTACCTAATTAAATGAGGAAAAATACATTAATGGTTGTGCTGTTATGCACACAAAAGACAACATATTTAAACTTATGGTCCCCCAAGCAGTTTTAACTCAGCAGCTTTGTATAAATATATTAAAGCATTAAAGCTAATATGTGTTGCTAAACAGAATGCAACATATGTGCCAGGGGATTGAGATATCATCACAGTGGGAACTGTATCTTTTAATTTGCTGATTTGGGTGAAAATAAAGGCTAACTATCAGCATTATTCTCCTTTATATATTTATTTATTTACCCTTTTAGCTTTGCTACAATTATTTCTGTTTTGATAGGGAAAAAAATGTCTATTGATCACACACTTTTTCTCCAGCTCTTAAGAGAAATTTCTTTGATGTAAGAAGAATTTGTATAGTATGAACATGGAGGACAATTCACAAATCAGCCACATGTGAAATACTAGAAAACAGTTCTAGACAGAAAAGCCATAAGGCTCTCTTGAAGTCAAGATTGTACCAGCAGCAATTTAATATTCTTAAAGACCAGTGGTATTAAATATTTTGTTTCTAAATGATTATTACTTGCTAAGACAGCCACAATTGTGGGAATTCTCTGGTAAAATAAAACCAATTAGAATTTAATCTTATAGAATTCAGAAGATACTTATAGTGCACAGTATTTCATGCTAATTCATCTAAGTCTCATTTTGACAGAAGAATGTATGAAAATATTTATGAGTCAATATGATATAACATTATGTCATTGCCATTTATGTTTAAGAAAATGGCAACATAGTGGGTTTTTTGACTGTGGAAAGCAGTAAACATAGAAACTTGCAAAGAACAATTTGTGGATTGTATGCAGAATGAACTCTCAAGGATCAGCACTCCCTAACTTTTCAGATATCTTTTATCCAAAGTAGTCTTAAGCAATGATAAACAACATCTTATAATAAAAAAGAAGATATTAAGTTCAGCAAAGTGATGGATGATACAGGGATACAAGCCAACGAATTATTAACCGTAACATTAAACAAGTGGTTAACAAAGATTAATCTTCAAGTCAGCTTACAACAAGCACAGATAGCTCATTAAATTACTATTATTTTTGTACCAGAATAATAAGAATAATGCATAATTTTCATTAATAAGGATGTTATTTCTTCTCTACATGAAGACTTTTGGATTGTTTTTGTTTGAACATCATGTTTGATGTGCACAAAAAAGGCCTGTGAGCAGATGGCTCTTAACAAGAAACTAGGGTTTAGAGTTAAACATGAATTATTAATTATTTTTCTTTTTTAAAATTAATCTTCTCTATGTTGCTCTGCAGGGCTGTAATTTCTGATTAGAAACACCTTTTTGTTGTGTTGATGAACTCCTGATTCATTGTTTATTCAACATAATTTGTTTTTAAGTCTTAAACACAGAAATCCACATAGTGCCATAGAATCTTTCAGAAGTCCACTGAAATTAATATTTTGCACCTGGAACAAAATCCAGCTTTGAAAAATTGTCTTCTGAAATGCCGTAATTTTGAATACATACTTCTGAGCCATAAAATGCTCTAAACATGTCATTCCCAAATTATTTTTACAAAATTTTAAATGTGTAAAGGAAAAGCTCTAGGAAAATAATCTCAATATAGAAACTGCTCTAAAAAAAAGAATGCCTTTCTTTTAAGAGAAATAGATGTAAGGTCTCTTCCAACCTGGTTGTTCTATGATTCTATGATTCTATGATAGAGAAGTTCATAGAAGAATAAAACAAAGGCTCTTTTAGCCTAGCCTTCTATGGCCAAAACAAGGCCAAAGAAAGGGAACAAATATCTAGCAGTGAACAGCTCATGAACTTCCCAAATCTGATTTCAGCTTTTTGTAACGCATTTTTCCTAGTTTTTCTCTCCTTTGAATCTCAATTAGTGTTGCCATCTTCACTGCATATTGTACAAAGCAATTCTTATTTTGTTTTGGATGAAGTGAGAACTTTTGTTTCATGCCACCCATGATTCTGTAGATTTCTGCAGCACATCCCTGCAAAACAGACTTTTCTTTTCTTACATGGGAGCCTTATTAAGGAAGGTTCATGCAGTACCCTTGATCACCTTGATAATCTTTTCTTTACGCTTTCCAATTCAAGCTCTACATGGAGGACCCAAACAGCATATACCATACAGGACATTCACTGCTAGTGCATTATATTTTGGTCATCTTCTTTGCTTTTTACCTTAATAATTTGTAAAATTTTTTTAGTTACTGGGGATTGAGCTGACATCTTAATATTATATAACTAGAATACCATTCCTGTGTCATGGCAGTTGGAAATGAGTGGTCAGTTTAAAGCTCACCTCTGTCTAAATAAGTTGTTTCCCCATGCTTTACTGTCTGACCATTTATCTGATCCATTATCACTCAGTCACTCAGCATCAAGAAGTCCTTGCCTTGTCTTTACTGTATTTCTAAACTTGACAGTCAGAACACCTGATTACCAGCAGCTCATATTGTCAACACACCATAGATGTTCATAAAATGCTTATAGCATTTCCTTCACAGTAGAGGCCACATATTCCCATAGTTTGCTTTCTGTCTTATAAATGTTATTTGTAAGACCGTCTTTCTTTATTCACATTAACTTTATTAAAAGATTTTGGTACTCATGGTGTTATCTAGGAACCTGGCTACCTAATCTGCATAGCCCTTGATTATGCTTACTCATTCATTCCTAGAAGTCCATAGATTCATAATAGATTACTTCCCATTACAATACTAGTATTAAGTCTTTTCATTTATGCATGTACCCCATAAGACAGTTCTGGCTAATTTATTGGGTATGGATTACCCTGTCTACAGTAGTTTGAATTCCCTCTGGTAACATTTTTGGAAATTAGTACCATATCTACCACTTTCTAAAATACTGGTACTGAGGAAAATTTATGCAAAAGTTTTCTTACCATGATCAATAATTCCTCTACTTCATAATTTAGTTCCATTACAGCTCATTAGGTCTTTCAAGCTCTTATTTTTTATTGTTTTAATTTGTTACATAGCATCTTTTACTGACATCTGCACGTTAGACAAATCTCCAAATTCACTTTGCATGAAAAAAGCTCCATCATATGCACTTCCCCCTTTCCTCCCCACTGAACACAGGTGGAAAAATTAGTTTTTCTGCCAGGGCTTTATCTTTTCAAAACACACTTTACATACATTGATCTTTTATGACCTTAAAGACTATCTGGCTTTTCCTAAATCCCTGTATTTGACAAATCTTTTTTTCTATTAGTTTTCTACTAGGCCTTCTGCATAGTTTTCTACAAACCTGTTTTGACTGACTTGCTACTGTTTTTATTTCATTTAATCTGCTAGATTATAATTTAATTTAATTTTATTTTCCTTATTGAACACTGCTTCAGCTTTCTTAAAGATATTATTTAGCTTTAGGAATCTTTTAGTGTTAGATCACGGCAAGGAATTTTTTTGTGTTCTTTCTAGGATTTTACCTCACCGTTTAACTCGGGGGGGCAGCGTAGGGTGGTGGAGGTTTTCTTCCTTTTTTTTCTTTCTAAGATCCTATTATTTACTGGGTTTAGTATTGATTCACAATCTGTTTAAAAATACCGATACGGTATTTTTGTAGCACAACAGTCTACGTGTGACCTGCAAATATATGCCCTTCTAGCTGTTCCTTCTTGTTTATGTTTAACATGACTTTCTTATTTAGGCAGATGCTCTTCTTAAAATTAGGCATTATCACATTGGGTGAGCGGTCTCTGCTCCTCTTTCTGGAATGTGTGTACATTATGGCTGATGATACATAGATTTTTAGTAACAGACACATTTGTAATGAAAGACAGCTTCTAAATATGGTAGAGAAATAAGTATAGTGACCCCTTGAGGTTATTCCAAATTCATGTTTAAGAAGAATATAATGCCATGAATCATTTTTTGTGACTGGAGCAGGTTTCAGAAAGAGTGGGTTTCAGGAAAGGCAAACAGGTTTCTGCTAAGTAATTTCCATTTGAATGTCCACCCCAGATGAGCTCATAACAGATAAAATGGACTTGAGGTTATGCTTCTTGACTGTCTGAAGATCAAATTCGCTCACAACACCAAACTTTCAACTTATCTTTTACTTTCAAACATTTGGGTTGGGGTTTTTTTACATCAGTTTTCTATTCTGTCCTATCTGGTGGCTTCCAAGACTCCATGAGTTTTTAAAGATAGGCTTAAGGAGACTCCATATACTCCATTTTAACTAGAGCTTACAAAAGCTTGACGTTTCCTTCTGTTATGTTTTTGGAAAACATCGATATCCTGAATTGAGGCAAAAAAAAAAAAAAAAGAAGGAATGTAAATATTTCAATTAAAGACAGGTTATGTAAAATTCCATACTCGAAAAAGGGGTTTTTTTCCTTCTTCTTCAGCTGCCCAGTCCACAGGGCAACGAACTATCTGGAAAATCACGCTATATGAGTGAGCAACTATCTACCTATACAGTTTTCAGGGTGAAAAACTGCAGGAGGCAACAACTCAGAATACAGAAGTCTTGACAGACTTGGTTTTGTTTTCAGTAGAGGGGTATGTGTGTTAAGGGCTAAGTTTTAATCATATCTTCTGAAAACGAATGTCATTAAATCACTTTCTGTTATTTTTTTCCAAATAGAATTTTTTTATTAAATTTGTTATAGTTGGCATTTGTTAAAACTCTTGCCTTAGCTGTTTCATTTTCCCTTATTTTCTGTGAATTAAAACAAAGTAAGTTAAGGAGAATTTTTACCTTCTATACATGAAAAATAATTGTACTAAGAGGTAATTTTTTTAAAACATTAAGAAACCACTTCTAAAGTTTATTGTGGTATTTGATCAATCTGTGTGTGTACCAATGAAATAATTCATTTTTACTGCTCTATTAGTTTTAACTGTTTTAAATGTCTCACAACATGCTATTCTTCATTTGCTCTGATTATGAGGTCAACAGTACAAATCTATCACATTTTCTACACTCTCCTGAAGGTTTAGTTCCACCTGTCTGTCTTTATTAGCCACATCCTTTCTCTTGGGAATAGTTTACAGCTAGATCACAGTGTGGCATTGATTCTTTCTTTCAGCTATATTTCAGTAACGTGTATATTTCACGTGGCCAAGTTTTCTTATTTGGCTAACCTTCCTTCTAAAAATTTCATTTTGATGTTCATACATGCAACACATGCTGCACTAAATTTGGATTCCATTACTCATGATCATCCACTTGGCAATTTAACTCTTCCCCTGGTTTTGCATTGAGACACTATATTCTATTGCTTTTCTCTCTGCTATGGAAATAAAAGGGGATGCTGCGTGTCCTGATTAATTGTTTTCAGAATGGAATAAATCAATGTCAGAAACTCCTGCAGACCTCCTTTACCATTCCTTTCTAAGATGGAAGCTCTACGGAATTTAGTAGACCATGAACTAATGTTTAAAACAGCAACCATATATCTAAAGAACAGATTAGTTTGCTTCACTAAACTCTCAACAACATTTCTGCTCTTCAGTGTCCGTTTCTAGGTGTAACAGGAGTTATGACAATTTTAAGGAAGTTAATTCCCAAAAATTAAAAAAAAATCAACTGCAATTTCTAATTCAGTCCATGTAAATTTGAAATTAGCACCATAGGGGGGAAAAAAAGATGCAGGAGATAACTTGCTGACAGATTCAAAGCACATCTTAGAATATTTAAAACCAAGGACTGTTCAACACCTACTTTCTAATACCAAGTATTATTAAGCCTAATTAGGCTCCTAAAAACTTGCTGATCATACTTCTACAAAGTCTGATTTCCTTTTTTTCCCTCTGTGCTGATTATACATTTATTTCTATTCATTTTCTATATTTTTTTAAAGCTAGAAACTATTATCACCTTCTGAATTTAGTGTTCACATTTCACTTTACAATTATTGCTTTTTTCTGGTATCTTGATTATTTTCTTCATTCCTTTTTACCTACTGTGAATGCAGTTTGTGGGGTTTTAACTGCTCTAACAAAGCTCACCATTCAATTTATTTTATTTCTCTTGCTCAGCAGCACCTGCTTCTTTATATGATATTTTAGTGTTCAGAAAGATGGCAGATTGACAGCCTTGGAAGTGGAAGTCCCGTTTGTATGTTTACAGGATTTGAGCAAGCTGGAGCAATAAAAGATTTTATCAAGGCATCTCAGCTTGCCTGGAAAGGCCACTGATAATGTATTTAGTCCAAGTTCTCTTTTCTAAGTCTTCTCAGGAGGTTGCTAGTTGTAAAGGGATTTTGTTTTTTAAATGGATCACTGCCTACTGGACTTAGATAAATTGGCAATTTCTGCCTTAGGAACACAGAAGTTCTCTCTTAGGCCAGAAAACATCTATCAATTGCCTGGTTACAACTCTTGCATTCCATTATCAATTCACAGTACCTGTTCACCCTCTGCAACAACAACCAAGAGACTCACAGTATGTTCCAGTGCAGCTCTTTTGTTGATGGTGCTTCCATTATCATTTAAGAGGCATGTAAATAAGGTAAAAAGGATTAAAAATTAAATTTCATGTGGTATTTAGGCACCGGAGTTTAAACAGCTGAATACATTTATTTGATGATTTGGGTCTAAATGAGCAGTTCAACTCCACACAGGCAGGCTTTCAAACAGAGCAAAGTGTTTAAGGCAGCTATACCCACCAAGTCCTCAGTGACTAAAACCTTCTTCTTCTTTTTTTGCCATATGAATCTCTATTTTTAGGGTTTTTTTCCAGGCAGGTACAAACAACAGAGTATAAAGACAAATTTTATACCCTCAAGTAGGGCACAACAGTAGAAACAATCTTTGTAGTAATTATCTGAAATTACTGTCTTATTTGAATTGGAGAACTTTGAAATCTTTGGTGAACTGCATGAAAGCTGTCGCAGTTTATGAAATTTTTAATTACCATTATTTCCCTCAGAATAAAACAATTATTGCCAGCATTTTTTTTTCTTGAATACTTGAAAGCAGAATGCTCATGTAGAACTTAACACTAAATCCATGATAGTCTGTGTTCTGTGGCCTAACAAGGAGTTTAGTGTTCAAAAATAAGCTAAAGAATATTGCAGACCATTCAAAAAGAGGATCTTATCATATCCACTTAACACCATAGCCATAAAATAAAACTAATTCACATATGAAGAAACCACCAACTTTTCTGATGACTAGATTAGCATGTGTCATGGGTTGACACAGGTTAGGTGCCAGGTGCCCACCAAAATCGTTCCATCACTATTCCTCCTCAGTTTGTCAGAAGAGAGAAAGTATAACAAAATACTCGTGGGTCAAGATAAGGTCAGGGATATCACTCAGGCATTACCATCATGGGAAAACCAGACTTGACTTGAGGGAGTTAATTTAATTTATTGCCAATTAAAATCAGAGTAGGATAATAGGAAATAATAAATAAATCTTAAAACACCTTCCCAGTATCCCTCCCTTCTTCTCAAGGTGAAATTCACACACAAGTTCTCTGCCTCCGTCTGTCATTGGCTTTATTGGGCATAGGGAAAACTTCTAGTAGCTTGTTACAGAAACTACCCATGTAGACATCTTCCCCTGCCCCCAAAACCTTGTCACATAAACCCGACATGATATGTCAATATCTTAGATGTTTAAGAATAACAGAAAGGTTGAGAACATGGTGTTCACAGACGAGACAAAGATGTCTGAAAAAGAGTTAGAAATAATTAAAGTATGCAAATGGAATTTGTTACTTCCTTTTACCGTGATACAAAGTTTAAACAGATTCCTATACTGCTTCTAGCTGGTCAGGATAGCCCAGAATAGCCCAAGAATAATTAGTATACCTTGTTCTCAATTTCACTTTATACAACAAAAAACATGAAAAAGTAACTAGGATTCTCTGGATGAATTACATAACAACATGGCTTCAGAACCAGAACTGGACTAATGAGGGACTATTGAATTATGACCTTTCCAATTTAAGGCTCATCTCAGTTGACATAAGATCTTTGTTCCAGACCACAACCACGAATCAGTTTTGTTTAGAGTACCTAGAATCAACCTTTTTAATAGGAACTAATAGACCTTTGCTACATTACATAGGTATTCACCCAGCTCAGCTGATACTAATTAACAAGTCACTTTTCAATTTGCGAATATAAGTTGTCTTGTTATAGTTCGCATGAAAGTTCTGAGATTTGTATTGACATATGAAATGTTTCTTTCCTAGTTGATTGAAATTTTTTTATTATTTCTCCTGTTCTAGTATTTAAGCTATGTGAAAGCTGAAAATTTCATAGGTTAAACTTGTAACGGAAGACAGGAAAAAGTGTATCTACACATATATTCACTGTCTCATTGTTGTAACACCTAAAGACTCATATTATTCATCCTTTTGCTGTAAATATCAGTAACTCTGGAGCACGAAGCACCATGTGCTGCTGAAAGGTTCCACAAAAAGACATAGCAAGGGGGAAGCACAAGATCTGCACAAACAGTTCCACTAAAGTGAACATACTGGTCATAACACTTATCAGTGATAAGAACTTAATTAGCAAGTAAAACATCTTTGGCACATTTAAAGAACAGCACAGCTGCACCTACCTCTGATAATCTTTGTGGTCCTCCTCTGGGGATTCCAGAACTGGACACAATACTCCAGGTGGAGTCTCAAAAGAGATGAATCTTGTTATAAAACAGAATTTAAAGTAATACAAATATAAGTTAGGGGAAAAAATGTATTATACCTTTTGGGCTTTTGTGCTACTGCTAGAATATCAGTAACTACTGGTTATTGCCACATTTACTTAAAAACAGATTTGTCAGCGAAACTACTTAAACACTGTCAAATGCATAGTTTCTAATGTAAAGGCTAAGAGAGCTGGGGGTTGTTTTGCCTGGAGAAGAGGAGGCTGAGGGAACACCTCATTGCTCTCTACAACTACCTGAAAGGAGGTTGTGGAGAGGAGGGAACTGGCCTCTTCTCCCAAGTGACAGGGGACAGGACAAGAGGGAACGGCCTCAAGCTCCACCAAAGAAGGTTCAGGCTTGACATCAGAAAAATATTTTTCCCAGAAAGGGTCATTGGGCAATTGCAGAGGCTGCCCAGGGAGGAGGTTGAGTCACCTTCCCCGGAAGGGTTTAAGGGATGGATGGACGAGGCACTGAGGGGCATGTTTTAGGATTTGATAGGAATGGTTGGACTTGATGATCCAGTGGGTCTTTTCCAACCTATCGATTCTTTGATTCTGTGAAATGACACTTTAATACTTCTTGGTGCTATTGAACAGTCTGGTTTCAGCTTCACTGGAACCCTCTCATTTTACATACACCTATACAAAAGGAACACAAAAATCTCCATGCAGATCAAGCCAAGTGATCCTGTACCAAGATAATGAAAGCAACACTGAATTAAATGAAAAAAACACTGAGATATGATTATGTAGCCCCATTGTTAACAGAAGTTGTTATTAAGTATGACAATGAATTATTTAAGATATCCCTTTCTCCAATAAAATATAATTGTAGTCTGCCTTTGTTGAAAGCACTGAGGAGCATGAAGAGACCTTTGTAATCACTGTCTCCTGCTGTGGAAGTAACGTCACAGTGCTACTGGATGTACTCTAAGTCAACAGTTTAGCTCTGTATTTTTAATTATAATTCATGAAAAGCTAAAAGATAAGATCTGTGTCTGAATTAGAGTTAGGTTCAACAGAGGCAGGACATAGTTTCTGTGGCAGAATGCTTCATAATAGTTAGCAGGAACACTTTTCTTGCCATAGGAATCTGTATTTTGGTTACTCCTCTAGCACTTCCTGTCATGCAAACTTAGCCCTGAGAAGCAAAAAGAAACAAACCTGTGAAACTTAAAAGCATAACACATTATAAGGTACAATGCTTCCAAATGACTAGCTTTAAGAATATGGAATGCTGATACTACAAGTATTTCAATGTTCTGCACTCAGAAAGTTGTGTTATTTGTACAGGCATCTCAAAAAGCCATAGAAGACATAAATAGAAATAATAAAAGACATGAATTACAGCCAAAAGAAAAAAGATACAAAATCCAATTTAAGCCTTCAAGTTATTTATTTTCTCAAGACAGTAATTTTAAATGACATTATTGTTTAAGTGTGGTACTAGTTTTCATAGAAAAGAAATGTGATTTAAATATATTGCTCATGTTTAACATTCATAAATATAAATCTTCCAGGAGGATACTATTAAATATATATTTTTTAACATCTGAAGTTAGCCTATTTCAATCAGCATATAACACAAGCTCGGAGCCAAGGGTTGCATTTGCCATTCCCAGTTCAAGATCTATTAGAAATATTAAGAAAAAATCAGCTGTCACCCTGTCCAATTGCACAAATTACAGTGCTGTATGTCCATATTTCCACATGCAATCTTGTTTCTTGATCTCGCATATCATAAATTCTAATATAATGATTTTCATGGAGAATTTCAAGAAAACTGCAGGATTAAGTGCAAAAAGATTTTTCTGTGTATGTGGAGTTTTCAACAATATCAACAGAAATTGAGAAAAAACAGAGAGTTCTCCTGAGGACTAGCATTTGTTTTCCTAGGAAGGAAGACTTTCATCATAGTTTTATATTTGCTCTGCATTTCCCCACCTCAAGCTTCTGTCTCGTTTAAAGTAATTTTTGTGAACCTAGAATAGCCTACACTCATGGTTCAAGCATTACTTTTTGGTGACTTCACAAGAGTGACTTCATGCACCGTAATAAAGACGACAGCTGACAGACCCAATAGCATGCCCTGACCTAGCTGGCTGTGCTGAGACAGGTTACAACTATGCCATAAAATTAGTTAAATCCCCAGTTCTCCCTTGAATCCTGATCCCTGAAATATTGACAGTACTAATATATTAATTTGGTCTCAGATAAAACAAAAATACTAGGGATTGCTAACTCCATGCACTGATGCCTAAAGGTCATGGTACCAAGAGCAGAAGATATGCTTGTTGTCATTCTACACTGTCATCAACACAGCACACAACAAAATTTATCCTCAGAAAACTGTCATGCCTTTCCAGGGAACTCAACACCAAGTAATATGAAAATTCTATTTTGCAGAATTAGAATGCAGACTCAAGTTATTTTAATCCTCTGAACTGAAGAAACCTTTTTCTTTCTTCCTTTATTTTCCACATGAATAGTACCCATCACAGTCTATTTTCTGTGCTGCATAGGTACAGCTTTTCTTGCTAGAAGAGGTTGGTTCTAGAGTGATGTGAGTGCAAGACATTTTGTGTCTTGGGCTACAAAGAAATTACCTACAGAGTATTTCTAAGGACAGGAATTAATGTCTTCAGCTACACAGGTATAAACACTAAGTGATTTGGGAATGAGATTTTAAACAGATGGATTCTTCTATATCGAACAGATCTTGCTTTTATCAAGATAGACAACTGATAGAACTACAATGATGAAAACATTCAACAACCCTCAGTGGGTTTTGTTTGTGTTATTGAATATATTGATGCCCTTTCCCCTTTGGCTGCTTTTCTTTTCCCTTTAAATGTCAAGTACTTGGTGTTCTTTGTCTTCAAGGACTCATGAAGGCTTGCAGGTAGGTAAGAACCACTTTCAACTAAATACTCTTTATGCTGATATAGTGGGCTAAAAAGAAGAGAACAGTTACAAGTTTGAGGAAGCATCAGTAGGTGGGACTCAAGCTGTAGTTTTATTCACTTCAAAGAAAAAGGCTCTTTTGCTGAACTCTCATTCAGGAAAGCTCTTATACTGAACTGTCCTTGCTGATACTACTAATTACTGGCAGAGAGCTCTTATGATTTTGAGTCACTCCTATGAAAGTCTTTACTGATATATTTTTTTTTGTTTTGTTCAATAAATATTCAGTCTAAATATACTGCAAGGGAACACCGCAATGCTCGAAGCCAGGCTCTCAGTCAAGTGCCCTGAG
This sequence comes from Piaya cayana, assembly GCA_013389865.1. Lineage (NCBI taxonomy): Eukaryota > Metazoa > Chordata > Aves > Cuculiformes > Coccyzidae > Piaya > Piaya cayana. The sequence continues at coordinate 18,541 of WAAB01012039.1, read as the reverse complement.
CACTAGGATCATGGGGTTTTTTTCATTCTTCTTCTCCTTCATGACTTGAATGATTTGTTGTAAGGTAGTGCAGACTAAGTAGGAAGAGTTATAGTAAAATGTCCTATAGTTCTAATGTGGTCCTGAGAAATAAGATTTTAGGGACGACTCTCTAGATGCTTTTCCAGATGAGGACAACCTGTAACTCTGCTTGTCTGAGCTAGTTCTCCAATAATCCAGCTAGGTCCAAAAGAGTAGATAACACCATCAGCACCTGCAGTCATAGAAAATATATCAAATTAATTTGATACCTTTTCCCTGAAGAGACCTTAACCCTTTGGCTGCTGAGTCAATGACACTATTCAGTTTGCAGTGTTATTCAGACTGGAGCCAGATCCCTGAGAGATTCCTGCATCCAAAGGTAGTGGCTGGCTATAGCAATATTTCTGTAAAGCATGATAGCTTTATAATTTACCTTTGGAAAGTGTATCTCTCACTGTCCTTGAGTGCCCTGAGTACCCAGGGGTTTGACTGCCTGGGATCAGGATCAACCTCAATGGTACAGCTGTGCAGCCTTGAATCAGAGAGCTGTGTGGAAAGGGCTGTGTGAGGAAATACTCTGACAATCAAAAGCCTGACACCCTCAGCAGGAGCTGTGCTTCAGTACAAACCCTCATCTTTGTTCCTGTTGTCATGGTCACGCCTGGCTATGTACCTCACTGATCTGGACCAGACCTTAATCCACTGCTGGCTTGATCTCAGACACACCTTGTCACTGTGGATGTGCCTCATAATCCTGACTCCTGGATGACCCCAATTACCTCCACCAGATCCATTCTGCTTTTATGCTGTTGGACTACACCTTTACAGTGTCCACGAGGCCCCTGATTTGCCACTTCATCTTGGCTCTTGTATCCTGGCTCATCTTCCCTTAAAGAGTAGTTGTGGCACTCAGATACTTCATTCTCCAACCATAATAGGAGAATTCAGGTCATACTATTAAAACTGCTGTCACTTGGCAGCAGGACGCAGTGCCTGAAGCTAATGATAGAGCTCAAGAAAAGCCTTTAGCAAGGGTGAAGTACATTACCACCCTTCCTAGCACAATGAACCATAACACTGCTCCTTCTAATCTTCTTCTATTATGACCTAAAGACTTCAGTCTGATTTTCAACCACTTCTGTTTGGAAAATCGAGGTATCTCGGCAACCACACTCTCATCCTCCCATGACACATTAAGAGAACTTTTATTCTTTGGGATATAGTATATGGCTAAAAATTGAACCAAAGCTCTGATTCATAGAGGGAATTTAAACATATGTAATCTGAGGCATGTCTGCTGTCCCCAGAAGTCAATTGAACTACTGACACAGTTCAAAGTTATGCATAAAGATTAAGCACCTTTTTAATCGTGAACAAAATAGGAAAGATAAAATGTTCATACTGAAGTTTGCTCAGCTGTGGAATGAGCTGCCAGAAGAGATTTGACAATCTAAAATCTGACAGCTTTTAGAGTGCTCTACTACCTCCATTTTTAAGTTTCTGTTATATCACTTGAGTGGCAACAGAAGAAGGGTAAATTGTCAGTAGCAAAGAAAGGAAAAGGGAAAAAAGCCTGTTAAATAGACCTAGTTGTTAAATAGCTATGGCAGTAATAGCAATTATAAAGTATAAAAATGACAAATAATAGGGAAGGGGGGGGGAATCTATTTGCTGATGCTGCTTTCAACTGCTAATACTTCACAGAAATAGCCAAATTCAGCCTGCATTTCACTAAGTCCCTGAAGAACATATTGGTACACAATATCCTGCTAAGAGGTCACTTTGTAAGGTAAGCAGTTTGCAAGGACGGAGTGATTAAAAATATGACATACAGCTCCTAATTGCAGAACTTTAGACTTAATAGACATCTTGGTACAGAAAAATTTAGGACTTTCAAAATACATTATCCTGGTCAAAAATGACCACAAAACTGAGAAAACTAAAAATTGTATAATCTTATGTGTATTATATGTGGAAGTCATGATCACGAACAGGAACATATTTGCACATACAAACAAAGATTGCTTTTTAGTACACAGTTATTCACACTAATTTTATACTAGAGAACCAACATTCTGTATTGAACATGACTGTATGATCGCTATATACAGAAGACCCTGTGGAGTCTCAGAAAACGTGTCTGTCATAACACACGCATGGTCATCCTGCAGCAACATAATTACAATATCAGTACAATGGAGTACAGCTAAGGAGAATCTGAATGCACATGTGCTAGACTAAATTAAAACTGATGCAATCAAAACTATATCACTGGAGATACCCCAAGCATTCATCTGGGACACTGATATCATCTAGATCCACAAGGATAAATGGATCAGGTTAATTGTAGCTACTAGTTTTAATGCAACTATATTATTATTGTCATAGGTTCACCTTGCCTTTCAGTGATCTAAATATCTCACAGGTTGTTGAACACAAAGTTCAGTGCTTCCTCATCTCCCCAGTTTAGAGATGACACCTCACATTTTGGGCCACAATAAGACCTCCCTCACACTCCAAGACCCATATAACATCTGCTGTCAGGGAGATGGTAGAAAACTAAACTGCATTTGACAGTCCAACACTAAAAGAATATTGAAGCCCTGTTCTCCAGTTTCCATATTCAGGGAATATGTCTCAGCAGTAGTTAAACTGTGAATAAGTAGGTTGGACACTAGAAAGTATGTGCATAGTCCTATGAATTCAAGACCAATCACAGAAATTACTCTAATCAAATAAAATTACTATTTCTTTATGGCCTATTTACATAGGAAATGCATTTTTCTGAGTAGTCTAAAATCTGAAAGTCTTTTGGTGCTATATCTTTGAAGTAATAGTTTTGCTTAAAATAATATATTTTGTCTTCATAATAAGATGAAGACATCAATAATCAAGCAGGAACGTTTATCCTTCTTCAATAGACTTTTAATACATGTACTGTGTTAAATTTACCATTAATTCTATGGACACATATCTTGATTAAACTAGTTAGCTCACTTTTAATACTGACGATTTAAGTAATGTGTTTAATTATCTTTTTCCTAGTTAAGGATGTTTCTATTACGGGCTATGATACCCATAAGAAGTTTTTTAAATAAAGTAAACACAGAGTAAAAAAATCCTTCTCAATTTTTGGCTTACTACTCCTTGTTTTTCTAACTGAGAAGTCAGACCACTGTGGTAAAAACAATTAGTTACACAAGTCTAAAATGTCACGCTCAGCTTTATGTCTTTTCACAACTCCCAACTTCAAATCAGGTCTGCAGTGTTGGAGCCTCAACAACTGTTTCTCTTTAGTCTCATAATCCATAACAGGAACTGGGCTTTCCTAATGAATTAAATTATGCAGGTCATTAGTTCATAATTTGAATAAGGAATATTGCTGTTGGGAGATTAATGTGGCAAAAGAAGCCTTTTTATCATAGTGGTGAATACAGGATTTCAATGAATAGCAGAGTCACCTTATTTATCTTTTGGCAACTTTTCCATCTTACCTCCCTAGATGATGTTTTTCTACCTTTTACCCAGAAGGCAGATTTTGCCCTTAAAGCTATTATTGTTGACTCAAATCCATGGATCCTTCCTACCTATATTTAATAAGATAATAGTATTAGTTTCATCTGCTCACTGTTTTCAGAATATTTCCTAAGTAACAATTTCAAAACAAAATTACTTCTAATGCATACATTCAGGCCATACACTGAGTTAAAACTACATATAATTAATAAGATAAATTCTGAGAAATGCACATCCAATGCCTATCTTGCTATCTTCAACAACTTCTTGCTACTGTTCTAGAGTTACAGTCTAAAATTCACACAACTAGAATTTTTCTTTTAGATATTTCTCTCAGTTCAGATTGCCAAAAAATATTTAAGAATGAAGTTTCCTTTTATGTAACTACGTGAAACACAGGAAGGTTGTGAATAGGTGCTGTTTCTCCATCCTACTGGTTGCTCTAGTAGGGCACAATTCCTTCCACTGCTTTCCTGAACTAAATCTTTATTGAGCTTTATCTTGTGTGATAGATGTCCTTCAATACTTAAGGAGGAGCAACAGATAGAGCAAACAAGAGTAGATGGAGGCTAATAGAGAAAGAATGTCTACATTTGTGACAGCTGCAAGCAGTCTTAGGGCATGGTACCTTCTTGTGAAGTACGGTCATAGGGCTTCATGCTTTGAATGGCCAAACAAGGAAATCATGGCAGACAGCAAATGTTATTAAATGAGTAAACTGAAGAGAGAATCAGCAACAAAGTGTTGTCAGACAGGTAAAAAGCCAAGATGATGCCACGATTGCAACATAAGTTTTCTCACTTGGGAACTTAATTTTACAGAAAAGCACCAATCTAGTCTAAGATTCTGCCCCCAAGTACATATCCTTACCACTGCCTGAATGCCAGCATTAAGTTCATACAGCTATGTGATGAGCCAGTTCGGTGAACTCCTCCATACAAAAATATATTTTAGGAAAATACATCATACCTTTCCAGAACCCCTTTCTCAGTTTCAGTTCAACTGTACTCCTTATAGTACCAATATAAAGACTGTGCAGCTGCAGTTACAAGCAAGAGTAGTACGGCTCCATCAGCAGTAACCTGCAATTATATTGGCCTGAAATAATCTGGGATCATCAGTTTATGTGTATGTACTTACACCTTACTGCTTGCTTTGGCTGCATGTTCTCAGCCTCTGCCTTGCACAAGTACTGCGGGTACGTTAAGTAAAATTGACCATCTTCTGTCAGAAAAACATTTAAAACATTTTAACATTGTCCCCCCTGCGTAGTATATCTGCGTAGTGTAATTCCTCTGGCACTTCTCAGCACCTTCTGTGATGTAAACACACTTATTAAACCAGAGGTGAAAAAAGGAAAACAAAAAAAATTCCACTATGAGCTCAAATGAGTTCCAGACTAAGTAGAAGGAAAGTGAGACTAAGTTAAAGGAGGAAGTAAGAAGTTGTATTCCCTCTTTCAAGATCAGCTTGACTATCAAACTAACTTAGCCGTTTGTGATCTCATCTAAAAGACTCCTTTCCTGTCCTCCTCCCCAGGAGATTACTATCAGCCTTCAAGCATGTATATGTCTCTGAATACCAGCTGTCATATCAACATAAGATTTGCAGCATGCATTTGTACTATAAAATTGTTCTCCAAAAGTGAAATCTGACTGATATCTATTGTTAACATAACAGCAGCACTTACTTTTCCTTCAAGGATTTCATTTTTCTAACTATCCTGGGATGTGCTTACTAAAGCGGGAACATTTTTTTTTAACCCAAAAATTTCACTACCTGAAGGAATAGTTATTCTGCCTTCAGCAGCAGAACAACTTTGATAAATGTTGATCCCTTTCACTTCCCCATCTTATCCTTCTGTACCAATGATGTGATTTACCACCTCTACAGTTGTACTAACATAGCAGTTTGTCTCACAATCTAGGGTAAAAGTAGCCCTCTGAAACAAAGGACCATCCAGGCCATTGCCGTCATCAGCTTCTACAGACTCATAAACAGTTGCTTCAGCATAACAGGGAAGGCTGAGAATTATGCTATGGAACTGGAGAATTTATTAGGATGTCTTCACTCCATAAATCAATGTATTATACAGTTCAGGTTTAGATTTCATAGAATCATAGAACAACCAGGTTGGAAGAGACCCACCGGATCATTGAGTCCAACCATTCCTATCAAACACTAAACCATGTCCCTCAGCACCTCATCCACCCGTGCCTTAAACACCTCCAGGGAAGGTGAATCAACCCCCTCCCTGGGCAGCCTCTGCCAGTGACCAATGACCCTTTCTGCGAATTTTTTTCCTAATGTCCAGCCTAAATCTCCCCTGGTGGAGCTTGAGGCCATTCCCTCTCATCCTGTCACTAGGGAGAAGAGCCCAGCACCCTCCTCTCCACAACCTCCTTTCAGGTAGTTGTAGAGAACAATGAGGTCTCCCCTCAGCCTCCTCTTCTCCAGGCTAAACAACCCCAGCTCTCTCAGCCGCTCCTCATAAGGCCTGTTCTCCATCTCCTTCACCAGCTTCATTGCTCTTCTCTGGACTAATTATGTTTACAATGTTTTGAATTGTCATGTATGTATCTACATAAGTACCAGATGTATAAAATCTAAGGTAGCTAATGGAGATAAAGTTAATACATGAATAGAGTGATTCAGCTGACTCTTCAGACAGAAGAGATATCCTAAGGCACCTACCTCCATTGTATACCTGTGTTTAGTCAATTGAAGACAGCTCTAGGAGCCTGCCTTATGTTGAACTACATTGGTGTCCAGCTCTACTAATTTTGTTGACGCGCCCTTAAACAGCTAGCATGGATGTGAAAACCAATGCTCCAGATGAACATTTAAATTCCTTAATCTGAAACCAAATCCTAATCCTAAAATGCATGTTCTCACAACAGGTCTTAGATTCTGTACCAGTACATTGGTATCTCTTCCTGCTTGAGACGTCCTGTGGTGTCCAGGCTGCCTGGAACTGGTATATATGAATTCTGATGTCTTTCAGAAATATCAGACAGGATATTCAAATAAGATTACAAATCAATGTTTAAAACACAGGCCTAAACCCTGGATTATGGGTAGACGCATCTCATGTGTTCACAGACATTTCTCTAATGGCATTGATGCTGTGTGTAGTCTTCCATCTCATGTCACTTCTTGGTTCTACTAGGAGGATTAATTGTGGAATTCTCTGCTGAATGGACATTTAGGCAAGTTGCAATCTTCCTCTGAACTGATTTCCCTATGACCTCAAATTCAACTATATTTATGGATATGATAGTTTACAGAGGCACTCAGAAACTGGAGGAGGAGGTGACAGAACTGGAGAGAGTAGAAACTTAAGCCACTATTACACTAGAAACAAATCCTGAAAATAAGCAAATATTCTACCAATTTAACAAAATAAAAACAATCATTTAATGTGTAAGCAGCATGCTTCACCACAGAACATGATAACCAGTTAAGGTTCTCTGCTTTCAGACTAATTGATAGGCATGTGCATACTTAACTTATGCTTATGGAAAACAAAATTTCATTTGAAATTATATGAAATTTTTCTTTTTCATTTTGTATATTAATTTATTCAAGAAAGAAACATACAAAAGAATGCTAAAATAACCCCCTATATTCTATGTTTCAATAACTTGAAAAATATGTACTTCAGTAAGCTTTTCTGTAATATAAGTTGGAAATTAATTTGAATGAAAATATTTCACTATAGCTTATATATAATATTCGTGTTAAAATGACTTTTCCATTCTGTGACAGGATATTATAATCATTATTTTCACCTCGGTATGTGTTCAGTTAACAGCCCCACAAAAACATTTCCTTACATAGTCACTATGAATGAAAAACAAAGTTGAGAAATTAAAATTATCTGTAATTAGACTAATGTGGTTGGTTTCATACATAATTTTTGGAGTAGAATATAGTGCACTGTGCAGGAGCAAGACTTTACTTTTTTTGCCCTTGCATTTGATGTTGCCAGTATGGAAAATACACATTTCTGTATATTTTCATTGATTTTCCATTCATTTTAATGCACCTGTTTTTAACACTCATATCAAAGACTTTATTTAAAACCCCTTTTGAATTTTAAACTAAGTTGATTTTTCTAAGTGTAAGATTCCTGATATCAAAATTCACATTGGAAATAGTCTTTATCCATTCTAAAAGAGCAACTTCCCATCCACTTTTTCTGGTTAGCAACAGCGATTAGATTTTAAATATAACCACTTAATCCATACTGTTGATCTGATGATAACCACCACAATTTTCCACCAAATAAAACTGAAAATAAAGAGTAACATGAATCTCTCTCATTTAAAGTCAAAATAATGAGACCCCCTAGTTAACTCCTGGATGCCAACAAATTTATTTTGTTTTAGTTTCTTGTAGTATACAGTTTATATTAGCAGAAAAGATTATGTTTTTCTTTTAAATATTTACATCTCAATCTTTTGATCTAGAAATAGGCAGAGACATTGTGTTGACTGGGAGACTGAGGAGTTGTTACATAGTTGTAGAATATTTTATATGTGACTCAGGCAGCAAAAACTTCATGCTATTAAGCCTAACTTAGAGATTCCTCAAACAAGCAGCTGAATTTTGCAGCTGTAGCAATGGTGATTTGGGGTCAAGGAAGTGAACAGGCTTCAAGACCAATGGTGCTGAACTACAAAGGACAAGTGGAATGCTAAGAGGTAGAGGATATCTGAAGGTGAGAAGCACTTTATTTGTTTAATAATCAGTGGCATTAAATACATAAGTACAAGTAAAGGGACAGTCTGTGGACAAATATGCTTGACCGGGTGAGAACATTGGAAAGCAAACAGAACTGGAAGGTGTCATTAAGGTCTTTCTGCAGAAACCTGTATGTGGAAGTACTTCCTCCTGCTCCTTTTTTCCAGGTCCCTCCTACCCCCACTTCTTTTTGAATTCAGTCACTAGAGAACTGAAAAAGAAAGTTGTATAGTCACAGGTACCCCGATATCTCTTGGATACTAGTCTCCTCATAGAGTACATGGACGAGATCATATGTGTTTACACTGTGCAGGGGAGCATGAGAGATCTGTTTAAGACACAATGATGAGTGCTGTGTGGGCAGTGGCTTGAGTATGAAAAACAGTCTGAAATAAAAATAACAGTTCTGCTCCCAAGATAATGACATTCTATTTCAGGCTCATTTAACAACCACCTCGGAACTCTGTCCTGCAGTGCAGATTTGCCCATAGATGCCTACGAGTGAAACACACAAAAAATTGTATAACCAGAACTTTTTCTTACAAGGTGACAGAAATGCTTGGAAACTACTATGCATTCATCCCTTCAAAACATCACTTACCTCAACATGGCTATGACAGATTCTTTCCTCCAAAGTTATACAGCTGCAGATGCAGACACCAGATACCATTTGTCTTCATGTAGTTATTCCAGCATTTCTGTTTAACATAGAAGACAGTCACGTTTTTCACAATGCTTCTCCCTTCCTGACCCAAAGCCACTTTTCTTCTGCAAAGTGGGAAATAAATCTAAAGCATACTTAGCCCTACACAACCTGAAGAATAAACTACTTGGTATTTTTCTGTAACAACCTCTTGTCTCTTCTATCAAACTTAATTTATCTTTGCAAACCTTCAGGAAGCAGGCGGAGTGGGATTTCAAACAGTTCTCAGGGGAACAGGGAGGAAAGGGTGTCTTTGGATAGAAAAATACTGTTGAAGAATCCTGAATAAAGAATAGACAGGAAGGCTTGCAGTTATTTGGACAAAACTACTCATGACACAATTACGATAGAAATCAAACATTCTCTGTGACACTGCCCACTGTCACTCCCCACAGACATCAACAATCTCTTTAGTGCACACAGTCTGGCAAGGTCCTAATCCCTTTGCCTCAGAAGCCTCTTTGGACACCTATTGCTCTCAGCAGTTAAGCATGGGCTTTGTTAACTCTTAGAGATATTTAGTAGGATGTACCGTGTAGTAAGGTTCCTAGGATAAAAGCTGGCATGCCTATCACTTGAAAGACTATTGCTATACACTGAATTCCTTTTTATGTGTTTTCTGAGAAAGAATGCTGTGAAATCTCATATTAGGTGAGGCTGTAAAGGCAAAATATAAAGTAGATCCAATTGGTGAACTTTGATGACAGTAGTGTTCAATTGATTCTGAGATAAACTGTATTTGAAGGACTCATTTGACTAAATGACACACTTTACTTTTCAGTTTTAAAGAAGAGATTTAGAAATAGCATGAACTAAGGAATATTTGTCTGGATAAAAATTTCTTTGAGGGAAAAAAAATTACAATTTATTTTGATAAGTCTAAATCTTAAAATGTTAGTAAAATTAATTATAAACTTTACCTGAAATTATTGTAAACTATATCCTCCGAGATATAAGCACAAAACCAGTAATGGTAGGGATATACCTGTAAGTGACAGTCACTGCTGCAGTTTCACAATTTGGTATCCAGATTTCAGCCAGGTGCCCAGACTGAATACTCACTCTAATGGTTCATTTTGCATTCACTCAGTCCCTTCTTAATACTTCCCATCCACTTTTTCTGGTTAGCGACATCAACAGCAACTAGATTTTAATTATAACCACTTAATCCATGCTGTTGATGTGATGATAGCCACCAAACAAAACTGAAAAAAGAGAAAAGGGAAATTAGACCTGATCTATTCATGCACTGCCTGAAAGATTTTTCATTCCTAAATTCCATTGTGCAGTAAGGTATTTAGAAACCAGTTTAGTGGATAAACTGAGCTGTTCAGCCACCAAGCCCTATTTATTATGGAACTTGCCCTTAACCATTTATATTTAGACATGTGTATTTAGTACTGCATTAAATGGGCACTTAAGCCCCATTAGCAACAGTGGCTGAATAAATACAGGCATTTAAGTGTTACCTTGAACTAAGGTGCTTCTGTGAACTATGGTGTTTACAGAGTCCTGCAAACCTCTTGTTACAAAGTGTTGATTGTCTTCATTTCTTTCTTTTTCAAAGAAACTGAGATGATTTGATTCTGTGTAAAGAATGAGTGCTCAGTGCACTAGACCTATTAATGTCAGTGATCAAACAATCCACTGTCTCGGTTATACAAAACTTTTTTGACATATTAGCCTTAAATGCGCAATCATCTATGCTTTATATATAGTTATAACTGTATGTAACCCTCTGTTTTTATACTATTAGCATAGTATAGTCTGTTTATTTGTAAATAGGCTCTGTTTCTTGGGAAGAGTTTCTTATGGTTGCAAAAGGTGTCAGACTGAGGACCACGTCCCCAAAGCTAGTCAAGGTAACTATTATGTGTCTGTCACAGTGCTTCTAAAAGTATTATGAATCTCATGGATGCAGATTAGCCACAAAGTATGTACAAGTGATGCTTTTATTTTAATGTTCAATGAAGTAGTTGAATGAAGTTACTTAGCAAGTGACCAGCTGAAATTTCCCAGGTGCGTTACGAGTTCTTTTAATAGAACAAACAATTCCTTTTAGGAGGAGTCAAGGCATTATTCTTACTCAACTACAGTTAGGGATCAAAACAGTGTCATAAAGGCAAGAGTTAGAATTGAGTCCTCAGAACGGGAACACAGGGAATTCTGCCTTTGCATTTTACTAGAAAATGACTTGGGGTTGTTTCAAACTAATCTTTCAAGGAAGGCTCTGGCAAACGACCTGACAGCGGTCATGATTTATTCGTATTTTCTTAGATATTTCTCTTGAGTCATAAGAACAGATTATAACCTAGTTTATCTGTGACATGAGATCATTAACTCTGGAAGTAACAAACGATACCTCTCCTGCGTAGGGTTTTTTAAAATGCTGTTCCTAAGAATTTACTGGCCTCAGAAAGTTCACTGCTTTGTCATATATAACACTTGTATCCCATTTAAGCCTTTCAAATATGTCATTTTAGGATCAGACAAATGGCTACATATAGTATTTAACGTAGTATGTCACATTAATGTGCAGATCCTTGAAAAACTGTATTGTAACATGAAAGGAAGTGAACTGAGGGAGTAAAAGAGTTTTTCTTTCATCAGCAAGGTATTTTCTTTAATATTATATTCATTTGAAGTGTAAATTAGACAGATGTTCAAAATCATTTTATTGATTTTACTAAGTGAGTTATTGGTTTTGTTAACTTTGTAAGAAGTCCAAACCTTGGGTCTTCTGAGGTGCTGACAGTCTGCTAACCTCCAACTGCTAAATTATTAGTCTGATACTGATAAGTAACCAACAAAAAGATGCAAGAAAGGCATTGATCTAGAAACAGTGGTCATGATGGCAACCAACACTTTATTAATAAGCGATTTCTGTGTCCTCTAGAGACAGTTATTACAGTACAATAAATTTTGATTTGTTAAGCCAGTGGGACACATCTCTCTTAACTGTATGAGTCTGAAAGTCTGTCTCCAAAAAAATTTTCTGGATTACAAAGGTAGTCAATGAAAAAAGCAAGAGAGGATCATCTATAAAAAGTAATTAGATGTAATTATTTTAGACACATAAGATGGGGCCTATCTTTTTAGGATGTCTCTCTTTCTCCACTGACTATAATGATGAAATGTAGGGATGACATTGATGTCTTTTAACCTTACCTGTAAAAGTTAGCTTTCTAGGGCTTATGATTCTCTATTGACTACAAAGGCATCTAGGTTGATTGAGATATCTGCACAGAAGGCATGTGAGTTTAGACGAGATGAAATTCACCCTGAAGGCTTGGGGAACTTTTTATCAAGAACTATGTATCAGGAACTTTTTCTTACATGTAACACTCCAAGCAGTGTTTCCTCCTTCTTGGCTCTGATAAATGTCACAGATGAAGAAACCTGCTAATACTAATCCCATCATACTACCTAAAACACTGAAGTGCCAACATTTAACAAGAGATTCTGAAGCAAGGACCTAGTCTAAGAAACATAACAGCTGAGACTCCATTTTAAGCATGCACTAATTATTTCATGTCTTTATTATCGGGAGCTGGAGAGAGATAAGCTTTCTGTGAAGGAACAGTCTTTTCATTTACTGGGGAAAGGCACTTATTTAAGGCTGGTTCACTACAGAGGGGCTCCACCTTGCTTACCTTTGTTTAAAGTAACTTACTCTAAGTTATGAGGTTTTTCATTTTGTTTCCTTTTATTGTAGTTGGTGGAGGGACATAAACTACTAGAGAATGATTCATCCTTAACCAGTATTGATTGCATCACTTCACTGGTGACAAATGAATCCTACTTTAGATATTTAAATTTCAGATGGAATGGAATAGAATGGAATGGAACAGAACAGAATTAAAACACAATACAAAACAACATAATAAAATACAATACAATACTTCAGTTGGAAGGGACCTGCAATGATCATCTGGTCCTACTGCCTGGCCAATTCAGAGCTGACCAAATGTTAAAGCATGTTGTTGAGGCAATTGTACAAATGTCTCTTGAACGCTGACAGTCTAAGGGCATCAATTGTTCTCTAGGAAGACTGTTCCAGTGTTTGACCACCCTCTCAGTAAATAAACATTTTTTAATATCCAGTGTAAACTTCCTTTGTCACAGCTTTGAACCATTTTCACATGTCCTATTCCTGGACACCAAGGGAAAGATGTCAGCACCTCTCTCTCCACTTCTGCTCAGGAAGCTGTAAAAGAGCAATGGGATCAATCCACAGCCTCCTTCTCTTCAAATTAGACAAGAGCACTGTCCTTAGCCACTCCTCATAAGACATGCTTTGTTGCTGTTCTGAGTGCATTCAAGAATCTTCACATCCTTCTTAAATTGCAGGGCCTTGGCTGCACTGTTGCTCCTGACCCAAAGTGCACTGTGTTAACTGAACTTGAAATGTTTTCTGTGAGTAACCTGGGTCTTTCATTAGTTACTGAAGATGAAAGGCACTACCACAGAACTCCTGCATTCTTTTCCCCTTCCATCAAGTGAAATGATTCAGTTGGCTGCCTAAGATACGTAGAATAAATCCAGCCCAAGAGGCTTCTCTGAGTAAACTGGAACTATGTAATTATATCAAGATGTTACACAAAACACAAACTCAGGCTAAGATTTCCTAAATGTCAGTCTCATGAGGATGAGAATAGGAGTTATTTATAAACCAGACTTAATTATTTTTTTCAGGAAGCTCCTTAGATTTTTGCCTATACAATTAAAATATGGCAAATATATATCTGTGAAAAATGAGCTGGCAAACCTTTGACTCATTTTATTCTGTACAGGTAAGACATCCTTGATTTAAGTTAATATTGAAGACTAAACCTGGCTTTCTTGGAATTATGTATGTGATTTCCACAATAAACTATAATAAATTTTAAAAAATATTATATTATCCCTCCAAAATAGGAACAAGGTTTATACTAACAATAAAAATTTATTTCCATGGGAAATTACATAGGAAAACTCAATATGACTCATCTGAACCAATGGTACTCCTGTGAGTCTATAAACACAAGCATAAGCAATAGTAGCCTCCAGAGCTGTAAGACATTTTAGTCAGTGAATTGCACAGAGGGGTAGAAATTCAAATGAGTAACAGCTTCCCCAGATCAGTGTCATCCTAATTTGAGTCTTTAGAGGTTGAAGTTTGTGGAACCCTACAACAAAGTGTAGCAGGAAAGTACTTAACATTAGAAAGCTGTAGGTGGGAATAGGGCTGCATACACTGCTGAGGAAAAGAAAAAGCCATCTCTTTATCCTGGTATCCTGATATGTAACCTAGCATTTTGTAGGATCCCCTAAAAGCATCAGGTACTAAAACCTTCCAGAGATGAACTGAGAACTGATGTTGAGCTCTCCATTTTCCCTGGAACTACTTTTTCGATTCTCTTGAACTCAGTGCACAGCACTGAGTCCTAGACATAGTCTCTTCATTTTACTAGAGGATTAAAGAAAAAGATATTCTTGTTTGCTTGTTTTCATTCATTTTGAAGACCCTTTAGAATCTTCTGCTTCCATTACTTGCCATCTGAAAATAAGGGTTCTTGCTTTAGAATTGGGATCAAACATGATGGTTCCCTCTTAGGTTTTGGGGTCTGTATTTGAGAGGTGCAGACATAGATGGGACATTTTCTCCTCTTTGCTGAATAGGATTTTACTGGAAAATATGGCTACAACAAAAATAAATGCTTAGGGAGGATTAGTGCAGTAGGAAAGGAGAAAGTCACACATGCCTTATCAAACATACATTTTCACAGCATCTCAACTTTGTAAGTTTTCCACAAGAGGTAGTAAAAAGAAAAATCAGATATTCTTCCCATGAGGTATTGACTATCCTGTAAATCAAGGGAGATCCACTAGAAGAAAATGAGCCCTAATGAGGAATGCTAGAGGGAAAGGAAAGGCAAAAATATGGAAGCTGAGTAATTTATTTAATAATTGGATACGTTTATTTCAGACCAAGCTTTGTTGTATGACCAAGCTTTTCTGCTAGCTACCTTTATATGAACTGCCTTGTAAACAAGATAAATGATGCATAATAAATGTAACAGCCTCATAAAAACCTTCTCAAAATTTATTTCTAACAACCTTATGCTTTTCTAGTTAGGGGCAGATATTTAGTACTTGCTAATTGAAATTTATTTTGTCAATAAACCTTTACTGCCAAATTTTAATTTACACAGAATATATAATACTCTCAAGTTGGCAGTGCTCATCAGTGGGAAATATTTTGTACAGTCTAAGTCTAATCTAAATGACATAATGCTATTAATTTAATTTCAATTATTATTAAAGCTTGCTTAGTTAATCCACCCGCTATGTCCTTTATGGACTGTACTTGATGAATTTGTTCAGAAATGGCTGTATGACATGGTCTAAATAGACAATGAATCAGAAAAGAACTATTGTCCTATACCTGCAAGTCTCTCAGACTGCCGAAGTGTGTAAAGCAAATAATTAGTCATTAACTGTGAATGGAATCTAATTTCCCACCACCATATCTTCAGGTATAATTAGTTGATAGTTTAGAAATTGTAATCTCTAACCTTTACAATAATTAAAATTTCTAGGGAATCCCAGTATTTGTCCAAGGATGTTATCTTTAAGTGTTATAGGCTTGAATTGTTCAGTCTCAGGTGTTTAATTTTTTTGTAAGTGTAACTTGGACACAGCAAAATTGAAAAAACCACAAGACAATCCTATGTCCAGTCACTCTATGAAGAAAATGCGCATTAGAAGATCCCATTATCATTATGGTATGAATATCTTCAGCCAACAGGTAGGAAGGCCAATTAAATCCACAACAATCCAGCAGTAAAACACTTTTAGTACCACCAAGCAGGATCTTGATGAAATTTGTTCTCACACAGTGAATTCTTCAATCTTCCAAAGGCATGTAAATGCCAATGTACAGTGCAATTTAATTTTTAAGTAATGCTGTCATCTCTTAGTGTTTCAGTTTGCAGGTCAAAGATGTTCATGCTCAGCAAATTATACATTAAATCACTCTCATTGTATGAAAAACAAAAACAAAACTGAAAAAAAAACCCAAAAAGAAAAAGACAAACAACCAACAAACAAGCAAACAAAAGAACTCCATGTTTTCCGTCCCCTGGCCCCCAAGAACCCCTAAAGAATAAATAATAATAACAAACTAAATTAGGATTCTGTTTGCAAAATTATCTCCTAGTACTAATCTGAATATAAAACCTATTAATTTGTTTATTCGGATCTAACGCTACTAGTTTTAAAGAATAAAAAGTCACTTTCTTACCTTTAAATGTCATTTTGCAGTTAGCTTCTTAGTATTTTCTTCCACTGTTTAGAAACAATTAACAACTCCTAAGCCACTTAGAGTTTAACTAAATACATCGATTGACACTATTGCTCTATTCTGTTGGAATGAGATTTTTTTAAAGCTTTTTTTAAGGACAAAAACTTTTCATTACCTTACATTGATTACATAGATAAAATCAGCGTATACTAACGGTCTAAACCTATTTCACAAAGAATGTTGGGTTTTTTTCTGCCTGAGGCCATGCAAGCCAATTTAACAGCATGAGTTTCTAAAGCTAAAGGTCCCCAATATTAAGAGGGAACCATCCCAATCAGTTGTTCATCCCAACAACCCAACTCATCTCTGAGAGTTTGCCATAACAAGCATTGAAACAGGCTGCCCAGAGAAGTGGCTGAGTCACCATGTCACCAGCCCTAGAGGTACCTAAAAGATGTAGATGTGGGGTTCAGGTACATGGTTTAGTGATGACCTTGGCAGCTTTAGGTTTATTATTAGACTCGATAACCTTTAAAGTCTTTCCCAATCTGAATGGTTCTTATTTCTGTGATTCAGAAACCATTATCATACATACCCATTCTTGGCTCTGCTGTAGTGCTCAGAGTCATAAGTCTGGACAGTGGGAAATCAGGCTGATAATTCTGTAGGCAAAAATTTAAACAGCTCAGAAGCTCAGGCAACAATCAGTTCACAGTCTACATGGCACATCTGAGCACCTGGAGAATTATGGATGAAAATACTTAACACCAGTAACTGAGAAAGCACAGAACATCGCTATATACATGGATCTTCAAAACAAGTCAGGAGAAACAATCAGAGAGATCTCTTCTTAATAAAACAAATTCACTATCGACAAATAAATATTACTACATTATTAATTTTTAATGTAGTGTTAAATTCCAAATGATATAAAAATTATGACTCTGTATTATGATGTATTGGGATAATACAGAGATAGTATCTGCCCCAGATCTCCCCTTTTTCTAGAAAATAAGTCTAGAAAAAAAATGAGAAAGGAGTGAAAATGACAGAATATCAAGATAATCCCAGAAGCAGTACCTCTTAGTTTTAAAGTATTAATCATTACTGGGGTCTTGATAATCTCAGGTAACCTACAGTCAATGTGGTTTTAGAAGATGTAAGCTATTATTTTTCATTATTAATAAATAGATATTAATGATAAACAAATAAGATAATATTCATCTTTGAACAGTGAAATCTAAGAGGGACAATATCATTTATTGTAAACCAAATAGTCAGTTGCCCAGGGTCATGTCCAAATGGCTTTTGAGTATCTTCAAGGAGGGGGACTCCACCACCCTCCTAGACAACCAGTGTCAGTGCTCAGTTTGCTGATTATCAGACAAAACTTCTCATGTTTCAGTTTGTGCTCATTCCTGTAACTCTACACCACCAAGAAAAGTCTGAAAAAGACAGAAAGGACTACAGATGTTCTTGAAGTTGAAATAACACAAATAGCCTCTAAGGTAAAACCAAAGCACACTGAAAAACAGAACTTCTCATAGATGCTACGTATCATGTATATCATCTGAGAAGAATAATTATGCTTTTATAGTGCTGCTTCAGGTTATTTCAGAGTAGAGTTGGAGGAGTCATTCTTTTATTAACTATAGAATGAAGTAGCTGTTATCAAGCCTCACAGAGTTTTTTANAGATGCTACATATCATGTATATCATCTGAGAAGAACAATTATTCTTTTATAGTGCTGCATCAGGTTATTTCAGAATAGAGTTGGAGGAGTCATTCTTTTATTAACTGTAGAATGAAGTAGCTGTTATCAAGCGTTACAGAGCTTTTTAGTCTTTGTTAAATAAGCTTGAATTTTATGTAAAGTGCTAGAAATGAAAAAGAACAGAGAAAGAACTTTTTCGTTATTGCAGAACAAAATACAATGCTAGAGTTGTAGCAATGCAGTTCTCCACTTTAATTCACCAAGGTGACTCATTCTAATAATGGAAAGATGTGTTTTAGGGCCCAAAATGTAGTTCTGTCTGCATGACCATGCAGCTTTAGCTTAGACTATTCATTATTTGATATTGTAATATTTAAGAATCTCTCTTTTACGTAAGTCAGAAGAGTTGTTAAATGTAATGGCAACATGATGTTGTGAATACCAGCACCTATGACATGGAAAAAAAACGTTATTACTCAGGGATCATCATTGTTAATACCATACATTCATAGACAGTGGAGATCACAGAATCATTTTTAAACATGAAGTCACAGA
>WAAB01012038.1:0-30839 GCA_013389865.1 Piaya cayana | reverse complement strand
GTTTTTTTTTTTATTATTGGCTAATTCTGTAGGCCCCTGAAAATGATCTCAAAAAAGTGATCTCCAAGAAATACCTAGGACAAAAACTTTCTCAGACTTCAATCCTAATACAAAGATTTGGAAGTGTTTATGGAACCTTTTCCGGCTAATGTATCTATAAAAGATGCACAAGTGTCCCAACCATAAAGAAGTAAAAAAAATAAATATTAAAACCAGTAAGTAAACAAACAGACAAATGAAACATAGATGACAGGAAAAAATATTTTTAATCAGTGTGGTACAAAGACTCAGAGAAAGAAATGTATGTAGATATTTTCTTAAGTATTTCAGTTTCTATCTATTGAGATATTCTGCCAGAACATGGATTTTTTTTTCATCATGAGGTAGCTTCAGATAATTTGCTTGAGTATTTTAAAAAGTATTTCAAAATTAAGCAGTAAATGATTTTTTTCTCACATAGACCCTCATATGAAAATACATTTTCATTTACCACAGGCTTCATTGCAATCTGTCTGAAGTCTTCATTGGCAGTTTCTCACACCACAGACACAGTGAGAATGGAATAGACATGAATATTGAGAAGGCAGACACCGTATCTGCATGGGCAGGTGCAGCATGACATGAACTTGCTGTACCAAAAATCCAGTCTGGCAGGGCATATGCTGGCCATAACCCAGGAGCCACATGGTGGCATTAACGCAGCATTGTGCCTCCCGAGAGGAAAGGTTTATTATCTGAGACAAAATGCTATAACAATAGTACTATGAAGTTTCTGGATTGGCATTGGCATTGGCATGTATACAGCCATTTCATATGACAAGCAAAGGAAATGTTTTCCTACGCTCATCTGTATCAATGTGTCTTCTGTTTTGTTCTGTGATAACCTAATTTCTTTTACATCTTATCATATTTATGCAATGGTCAGATTTCTGCATTTTATGGCTTTTCAGGAAACTTGCTATCAAAATGAGATCAAATTACAAAAAAAGAAAAAAAAAAAACAACCCGCATGGGAAATCCAGTAGAGAGCTATTGGTAAGAGTTATCAGTGAGCTGCAGGGATCATTATGCAATATATTTATGAACATTTTCCATATACTTATGTATTTCAACAAACTTACAGACAATACATGATTTTAAAAAATGAAAACTTTTTCAACAAATAAAAACATAACCAAAAAATGCCCCAACAAACCATCAAACTCATTAGTGTTCTATGTTCAGATTTCCTGACTTAGCTGCTGCTGTATTTATAACAGTGCATTGTCAGTGCAACACATACAGTTTTATGTTTTATTTACATGTAGACAGATCCTTTACTATCAGTATGACTTCTCAGTCTCATTTGTAGCCTCAAAATGTATACACAAGTCATCCAGCTTCAGAAGAGCCCTAGGACAAAGTCAGGCTTTCAGGTTTTTGCTAAGTGACTTAGAATTTTATCAGTAAACGCAAGATCTTAACAGCTAGTAGCAGTTCTAGTCCTCAGGCTAACCATGACTTTTTCTCAGTTCTATTGTAATGTGGAATCTGTAACCTATGCAAAGCAGGATGAATATTTGGGACACAATCCTCAGAGCAGGTACATCTCCGGATAACTCTTTGATTGACCTACATTATGTACTCAGACACCTATCCCATTAAATTTTATACAACCCTCTCTCCACGATTTCCTTCTGGCACATTCTATATGATCTAAAGAAATACTCATCCTGAAAAGAAACTTTGTGTAATTTTGAGAGATATTGTGAATATGTAGTAATTAATGCTCCTTATTATCACATCTAGACCGTTCAGTCTTTGGCAGTCTTTCCTGATTTTTATCCATGTTTGTGTGTGCTTAGGGTATTTGATTACAATGTATGCATTTAGAGAAAATATAATAAAATAAGATAAAATAAGATCAATTGTACACATTCCCTGTAAGAATGCACTTTCATTATAATATTGCCTTTGCTACATCTGTATGTTGGTTTTGTTAATTTTTCTGTTACGATCACATTATCAATACAACTACTAGTCTGTTTTGTCCATGATGCTGGTGAGGGACTTGAGCAGCATGCACAGATTCGGGTTAAAACTCAGTTTTATTGCTGTTTTATTAAATACACATAATGAATGAATCAAGGATTTTCTGCAGTCTTATTTCCCACAGTGCATGATTTAATTTGCATAAATATGCATTTTAATGCACAATAAAAACATTATATAGGAAGAATTTTTTTGTTTATATATGTATTACCACATTCACAAGCACTGGACATTGAATATGCTTCCAAACAAATCTTTTTTTTTACCATGTGTCTTAATAGATTTCATTAACTCTGACTTGATAAATTATTTACTTCAGTGTAAACAAATTTATCTACCTGAAATCTTTAAAGCGGAAAGATGAAAAGTACAAAATGGTAAAAGTATTCTAAGAAAAAAAAGAAAACTTCTTGAATCTTGGGAAAATAATTATATTTTACTCAAAAGCACAGCATGTGTACTTTGCCTAGATATTTCATGAAAATATGCAAATAAATGTTATACCACTATGTAAAAATGAATTAAGAATTCCTGTCTGCCTATAAAGCTTATTTTAAATTAGACAAAACAATATTTCATATCAGGGATATGAATAAAAGGAGTGTTTTGTTGGGCTTTGTTTGGAAGGGGTCAGTGGATGTGTTGGTTTTCATTGTGGTTCTTTGTGGGGTTGGTAGTGTTTAAGGGGTTTTGCTTTTGGGTTTTCTTTTTCTCCACAGAAGACAGCAAACAACAATTTGGAATATCATGCAGCCTGAAATAACAACTTTCACTGAGGACAAGGAGGTTCATGTCAAGAAATATTTCTCTCTCACCGTCCTAAAGTCCAAGTGCCTGACTACTGATAAAAACTTTTACCTAGACCATAAGCGATACAGTAAAGAGCCTAGTTTGTTTACATAAAACAGTTAAATTACCAGTTTAACTACTGCACTTATTCTTATACATTAATAATAAAACTATCACTGGGTCTGCACAGTCAAAGTAGACATCCTAAAGATAGTAAATACTGTCTCATCAATGAAAATGAAGGCCCACTCCAAAAGTAACTGCTGATAAATTTCTAATGTAATTATTTATTTTTCAGCATGAAGATATTGAGGCATACAGGATTAATGCATCAGAGCTGAACAGCTTCATATTAGTGATCATTTCCTTCAAAGTATTAGATTTTATCACTGATGACACGAAACCAAATGATTGTAACTGACGACAGACTGTCATTCAGAAATTTTTTTCAATAGAATATTTAAGAAATCAAAATATATGTAAGCTTCTCAAAACTTATAGCACTAAAGTACTTTTACATCAATAGAAGTCCAACTGTACAGATCATAGACACTTCAATATGTTTCTTTTACTTAGCTATCCTTTATAGCTTGTACTTCTAAAATTATGTTCTCTCAGGTCTATACTTTTAGAGGCAAATATTGTTCAAATAATTATCATATTTTTACAGAATGTAGTCTTGGAAATTAGTGTAGAGATACTCTGGAGTTGTGTCAAATATCCTTACTTTTCTTTAAAAGCTTCCAACTTATCTCTGTAATGCAAATACACTTCATGAAAGAGAAATTCCTGCAGACATTTAGAACAATTAAATGATCATAACTATTCACCTGTCAGTTAAGGATGGCTTTTTAACCTTTGCTCTCATAATTGCTTGGGTAAAACATCTTTATAAAATTTTTTACTGAAAAGAAATATATTTCTTTCCCCTTCATTGCCTCAGGGCTGATTTTCTTAGTATTTCCACTTCAAATTAGAGATTAATGTCATATTAATAGCACAGCTATATCACACACACCCCCCAGAGTGAGGTTTGGATGAAAAAAATAAAAGAAAAATGGATATTATGAAACTGCTGGACTCTAGTTTGTAGGCTTCCTTACCTCTTTCATGGACAACTTTATTTTAAATAAATCCTTATACTGGTATGCATGCTTATTGCATGAACTTATTTGAGTGAGTCCAAAAGAGGGTCACAAAGATGGTCAGAAGGCTGGAGTATCTTTCCTATGAATACAGGTTGGATGAGGCCTTGGGCAACCTGGTGTAGTGGAGGGTATCTCTGCCCATTGCAAAGGGTTGAAACTAGGTCCTTCAAACCCATGGTACTCTATGATTCTGTGAATGAGGCTTTTCAGCACCAAACCCAACTGTTAAATACACTATATTTTCACTACACAGCTTTATATATACATTTGTATATTTATCATAATCCTTCTACTTTGTTATTTTTTTACTGTCAGTGTTGAATTCTAGCTGACGTTCTGACTGTGACAGGTAAAACACATTTTACAAGCATGTAAGTGAAAACAGAGTTCTGTAATGTGCCAATGATTATTGAATTATCTGCAGTTGTGCTATACAAGATCACAGTTCAGAACAGAAAGGATTTGTGATTCCTCACTTACCAGTGTGAGACCAAATAAAATCTTAAGCTACTTCATGCTTCATATTGGTATAAAACAGAAACACATAATTTTTCTCCTAAAGTCACTCCTTCTCTCAATAGTTTAAACTTGAGTTCTAGAAAATACTTCATTAGTTTATAATTCATGGAATATACTATTTTGTTTCTCAGACTTCTGCCTTACAAGATCTTAAGATTGAAAAATTATAGCTTGTTTAGAAATGATGTATAGATGGAGTAGAAAGCAAAGTATGAAGCATGAAATGGAAATGTCATCTAGAAACTACAAGCCATCTTTTAGCATTGCATGTGTTCAAATAGAAAGAGAGATTTAGCAATTAGTTTGTCACAGACTGCCATTGTGTTTGTGGCTCCATAACTACACTTTCTGTCTTCAGAGAAGTTGTTCATTGTCTTTTGTTTTATATGACATGGCAGTAAGGGTACATCACTGCCTATAACTCTGCTTATCTTGGATATAGTTCGCTATTCTGTTAAAGTATTGGCATGCATATTGTGTGAGAAATTATGTGTGATCATTTCAAACTGATTACAAAACATATCACACTAATCTCACTTTTAAAAAATGACAGAAATAGGAGTCCAAATCCATGTTAATCAGTTTTATCCACATGACTGTGAATATTAAAGGTTTCTGCAAAACCAGTGTAATTATGTACAGAATTTTCCAGAAAAAGCTTTGTTTTTTAATAAAAAATCTAGTTGAAATTTTTTAATACTTACAAAGTAATAGTATTATTGTTGATTAACTGAAATATAAACAGATACGTAATGCTAAAGATAGTTTCTCTTTCCAAGGAGAGAAGAAGCAGTAAATGTTATCATTAGTATTCACAGGTATAAAATAGTACCTGAATCTATATTTTGTCTGACTGATAAGATAAGAGGGAAGAAAGTAAGGGAGAAAAATTCAAAAGAGAATGGAAGGGAGAGGAAGGGAAAGGAAAAGGAAGACTTCAAAAGTCTCATATTTCTGAACAAACAATCTCATATAAATCATGATAGAAATAGTGCATTGCTCAAAGTTAAAAGAGTAGTCGGTTTTGTGCCAAACAGTACACTAGGAAGTATTGTCATCCTATCCTTAGCATCATTCCTCTTACTTTTAAGTTATTCACCTGGCTGCAGACATATGCAGTGGTTAATCAGCCTGGGTTTCAGTAGTTTGGAATTCAGATTCTTCACCTTCCTAAATTTTTCTATGCCCCTGATAGTTTATTTTAGAAAGAGATACACATGAAGTCTTAAAGCTTAATTAGAACTTTAAGTATCTAGGACCAAAACGTAAAACCTCAATTAATAACCAATATTGAGGGTACCTGAGTTTTAGTAATAGCCTGTCTCCCTGGACTGAGTGTTAAGAGTCATTTCTAATGGAATATAACGAGTTACAATACCTTGCACCTTTAAGTCAAATATCATTTTATAACATCCACTCATGAGTATACAACAACATTGTTGAAGAGATAAATGTGGAGTTTAACTAATGGTTTAAGGATACTGGAGCTACGCAAACAAATTTTCATGTGTAGAAAGACAGGAATGTTATGATTTTCAAAACCACCAGATAAAGAATACACATCTCAGCTCAAGAGATTAAAATATGAACAGTAGAAAGGGTTCTGCTTATTCGAACTACAGGTCAATAGTGAAATTCCAGAGTCGAAGTGTAGAACAATTAAATAATTTTAAAGAAAATTACATGTTAATATATCATTACTGCAAATAACATAGCATTATTACACAGCAATAAAATTACTGAAACATGGGAGGAATCAGTCCACAATGCTGTATCAGACAGCAATGCTTAGAGGTACACAGTTATTACTGCACGCAGCCTTTCTTGAAGTCAGAATTTAGCCACTAAAGCTCATTACCTTCCATTTTTGACACTACTTTAAATACCCAACAGGAAAATTAGTTATATGTGAGATTTAAACAAAACAAAACAATTTATCTAAATTCAGCATAGATTTTTATTTCTTTTTTTTCTCCCCTAGAACATAAGTAATTTACATCCCTGACAGATGAAATTGTCCTCTTTCTAATTTAGAAAGCCAGTGAAGATAAAATAAATATGTATATCACACTCTAGAAGGAAAAAAAGATCCAGTATTTTACTGAACTAAAAATGTTGCTACATTTGCAAGCAACTTGTGCAAATACCAACAAAAAATATCCTCTAGTAACTGTATAAAAAAAAAGAAAAGAAAATATATGTTCTAGGTTTGCTGATGTTCGATCAAATTAAATGGAGTAGTTGTTTACCCACTTAGTTTTGTTTCATACATGCATAGAAAAACTCATTAACTCAACAGAATATGTTTTGCCTACTTTTATTTATTGTATTATGAATATCTAGCTAAACAAGAGGAAATGTCTACATTTATACATTTAAACTGTATAAAATATTTTGCCCTTCCTGTTGACACAATGCTAAGATAAATAGAAACAACACAGTTGAATGCTCTGATGTTTCAAGTTCTTTATTAGGAATTAGTTTCTGAAATGTGAAGATTTCCTGTGAATAAAAACCCACAAAACATGGCAATTCTGTTGTAATCCTGAGATACCATAGTGGGTGTTCTCCTTCGGTGCCAAATATGAATCTAATAAGAGTAAAGTATTACAGGCAAGTAGAAATATTCTTCTTAGCCAATGACTCTTATTGTTGAATTAATTCTTGGAAGGTATATGTGCTAGTGTTTCCTTTTAATATCTTTAAATGTTAGGCTTTCAGAAATTATAAGGTCGTTTAGTCAGGCTGGGTGTATATGTTATTTACAGATTAATAATTCTAATTAAGTTTCTAATTTTTATTTTAATTTTTTTTCCATTTAGAGTCAGACTATTTTTCCATAAATGTTATTTCTTGTGACAGGGAATCATGGAACTTCACTTATGTTTATTATATATTGAAGTATGTCTCTCAAGAGTTATTTCAAATGAAAGACAATGTCTTAACACAATGCTACAAAAATAAAAGCAGTACCTAAAGTCAAGTGTAGCTATAATGTTTAGTTATAGCAGCTTCATGAAAAAAGCATTACAGTTATAACAAAGGAATTGCTTAGTGTTCTTGGTCAGCTATGTTCTGTTAATAATTCAAGTGGTGCACATGTACCACTTCTAGAGCCATTATACTTCATTAAAGTATCATAAACTCCACATAAGCGGAAGTCAAGGTTTATTCTGAAAGTAGAACAGAATACACTTAATCATCATAGTTATTTGCTTCAGAAACTCCTGACATGGCTGTTCTGCTATTTTTATTTGTTAAAAAGGGTGGAAGAATGTACTTGTCAACTGTGATATTAAATCAATATTGTTATTGAAATAAATACCAAGAGAAAAACTGTCAGCAAATAGATAAAATAAGGAAAACATTGTGGGAACCTGTCTACAAGTTAATAACTTTGAGCAAACATACATACAAAAGATAACAACAGCTCTGTCAAATTTCAGATCCCACTTGGTTCTTCTGGATATAGATGTATAACAAATATCCAACAAAAGAATTTATATGGAGGTATACAATGACCTGTCCACAAACTACTTTATACTTGTATAATCCAGCATCTGAAATATCTTTCTATGACTAGCCAAGCAAAAGAATTAGCAGGGGGTTGTTTGTATTAAGGTGCATATAAAATAGGAATCTGTGCTCAACTGTGCTTAGACAACTTGCCCATGATCTATTAAAAAATATTCATTTTCTGTAGTTCACAAGAAAGCTCTTTAGCTTCCAGACAATAGGGAGGAGAGAATGAACAATGAGAAGCAACACATTCTACCTGACTGCTATATAGATGGTCAAAGAATAGAGATTGAATAAAATTAATGGACGCTGAATAAAATTGAGAAAAAGTTCTGTCTTAGAGTTCATCAACTTAAAGGAAAGAATTTGAGACTTATATTACTTTTTCTCAGTTTAATTTTGGCAGAAAACAAAAATAAATAACTCCCCAAATTTCTGCAGTTAGACATTTTATTTAATCATAAATGTGATCTTATGAATTTATCTCTCGTGTCCCACCACCACTGCAACCTTAAGTTACACTAATGTTACTATCCATTTCTCTATTCTTACATTAAACATGCAGGGGCAAGATCAGAATTGCAAAGGAAGGTAATGATTTAGACCACTGAATCAGATACACAAATTTTAAAACTGAGTATTAATTTGTTTGAAATCATGGTAATTTGGATTTGTGCAGGACAGTACTTCAACCTACTTCATGTTTCAATGTCATTACAAATTCAATAGTTTTTTAGGTGAATTCAAATACATTAAGATTTAATATTCTTCAGAATGAAGTATCTACAGTATGAAGTGTCATAGTCCTAGGCAAAGACATATTCCTAAGAAATATTAATAATATGATTATAAAATACCATGTCATGTCAGTATACTTAAAACTGCTGTTACTTCACCTGTGCTGTAAGTTAGCTAACAAGGACGATTTTATTGGGATCAGAAAAATCACCACAAAACTGACCAGCTTACTTCAGCTTTTGAATTATTACCCACTTCTACTCCTTCAGATGGGGACCAACAATGTTGCAACAAGTCCATGGTCAGTCAAAAAATTACAGCGCCCTGTGAAGAACGCGAAAGGATTCAGGAGCCCAAATAGTATATTCCTCTGTTCTTTCAGTAACTAAAATAGACTTTGGAAGAAACAGGTTGGTCCAGGACATAAACACCTGGCTGCAAGACTAGTGCCTCCACAAGAATTTAAGGATTTATAATCATAGAATAGACAAAAGGTATATTTGCACCTGATAAGATCTACCCGTTCCTAAGAAGAAAAATATTTCTTTGCTCATCAGCTGGCAGGACTGATGTGAGAAGGCTTTAAACTAGGATTAATTATGAGAAGAGGAAAACATCAGGAGAGCTGAAAGGAAACCAAGGGTTGGCATGGCACCACTTGAAGTTGGTAATCTTAATGGGACCACCTAAACTGCTCCAGGGAGCAAATAAAGCTCAGGATAATATCTGCAACTTGGTGAAATGAGTTCCACAATTGAAGTGCTAGAATGCAGGGCTACAGGTTGCTCAGGAGAGTAAAGCAGGAAAGGCAAAGTGGAGGAGTTGCACTGCATATAAGGGAGTGGTTGGACTCTACAGACCTTACAGTTAGTGATGAGGTGACTGAGAACCTTTGGGTAAGAATTAGGGGGTTGAAAATAAAAGCAATTGTCATTGTGTGTCTACTATCGATTACCCAGCCAGGATTTAAGCATGGCTGAATTATCTTGTAGGCAACTGGGAGAAATCTCTGGATCTGTAGTCCCTGTCCTTAGGTGAATTTTGAACTTTGCAGACATTAACTGGGAGTACTATACTGCTGTGATAAGCAGCTTCTGAAAATTCCCGAACCTTATCGAAGATAATTTCTTTTCTCAAGAACTCAGAGAGCCAATTAGGAAAGGTGTACTCCTAGGTCTATTGATTATGAATAGAGAAAGACTCATGGGATATGTGACGGCAGGTTACTGTCTTAGTCACAGTAATCATGAAACAGAATAGAAAATTTTCCATGTAACGACAAAAAAGGTCAGCAGACTTGCTGCCTTGGTTTTTAAATGCACTATATTGGAGTACATTTTAAACTATTCAGGGAGCTACTTAGCAATGTTCCCTGGGAATTTGCTTTTTTGGGCTTAGGAGTCCATAAGTGGTGGTCAGTTTTTAAGACCTACCATTTAAAAGAGCAAGAAATCCCATTGTATCAAAAGTCAGGCCAGCAGGCAATAAAGGGAACTACTTGGGGAGCTCATGAAGAAAAAGAAATTAAATGATCTCTGGAAGTAAGGACAGGCTTTTTAAGAAGATTACAG
Organism: Piaya cayana; assembly: GCA_013389865.1. Taxonomy (NCBI): domain Eukaryota; kingdom Metazoa; phylum Chordata; class Aves; order Cuculiformes; family Coccyzidae; genus Piaya; species Piaya cayana. The sequence goes on along the minus strand of WAAB01012038.1, from coordinate 20,524 downwards.
AGCAGTGGTTTACATGTGTAGAATGAAAACGTAAAAGGACAAAGCTCAACTAGAACTGAAACTGTCCAGCTTTGTGTGAGATAACAAAGAAAGATTTTTTTTTTTAAAGTATGGTAATAACAAGAGGAATTCTATCAAAAAGATTGGACTGATACTTTTCAAAGATGGTCACTTGATAAGTACAGAAGAAAAAAGTAGCAGTATGTAATGCTTTTTTTGCCTCAGTCTTTGATATTAATTATAGACCTTGGGCTGCCTGCTCCAATAGTCTGAAAAGCATGGCTGTAGGAAAAGTAGCTTTCTGTTTGTGGATGCTGAGATTACAAGGGAGCAGATGTATCAGTTTAACATTCACAAGCCCATGGGGCCTGATAAGATTCATCCCAGAGCCCTAAATGATACTGAAGGAGCTGGCAGAACAGCTAACCAAGCCACTTATCATTTATCAGCAGTCCTAGCTAATGCAGCAGGTTCTACTTGTCTGAAGGTTAGCAAATGTGTTGTCCATCTACAAGAAAGGCTGGAAAGAGGATCCAGGAAGCTACAACCCTGTCAGCCTGACCTCTGTACTGGTAAAGTTTATGGAGTACATCATCTTGAGTGATATCTCATGCATGTAACGAGCAATGAGGAGATCAGTCCCAGTCAGCATGGGTTTAGGAAAGACAAGTCCTGCTTGACTAACCTGATCTTCTATAGTGAGGCGACTGACTTAGTGGATGAAGGAATGGCTATGGATGTTGTCTCTCTAGATTTTAGTAAAACCTTTGACACTGTTTCCCACAGCATTCTCCTGGAGAAACTGGATGTTCATGGCTTGGACAGTCCATACTATTCCCTGGTTAAAAAAGGGGCTGGATGGCTGGACCCAAAGAGTTGTGGTGAATGAAGTTGAATGAAGTTAAATGTAGTTGACAGCTGGCCAAAAGTTGTGTTCTCCAGGGTCTCATCAGAGTGGAGTAAATTGGCAGAATCACTTCTAGCCACGTCTCTTTTGATGCAGTCCAGGATATGGTTGGCCTTCTTGCCTATGATTGCGCATTGTTGAATCATCTCCCACTTTTCATCTATCAGTTTCCCTGGGTCCTTTTCAGCAGGGCTGCTCTCAATCCTTTGATCTCCAACCTGTATTTGTAGCAAGGGTTTCCCTGACTCATGATACCAAACTGGGATGTGCTGTTAATTCTCTCAAGGGACAGAAGGAGTTCCAGAAGGATCTGGATAGATTTGAGCACTGGGCTATGATTAATGGTATGAAATATAACAAGTCCAAATGCCAGATTCTGAACCTGGAATGGAGTAATGGCGGGCTCTAGTACAGATGCAGAAAGGGATCGGGGGTAATGGTCAACCGCAGGCTCAAATGGAGCTAATCAGTTTCCAAATGTTATCCCTTAGCATATATTTCTTCTCTTGTCAGCCTGCTCTCTTTTGGTAAGTGTTTCTCCATGAACACCTGTAAGAACATATAAACACACCCATAACACTTTCAAATACAGAAAACAGATTTTCATCTAATGTACCTAGATAACAAAAGATTTCTCTAGCACGTGACAAGTGATTATACTGTCTGTACAACACTTAACATCATGAAAAGAATAGGAAATTAAAACAGAAGGTAATCAGCCTTATTTTGAACATGTCTGATGACGAAAGAAATTATCTCTGTATGTAATATACTGTAAATTTCTCTCAGGCACTGGAATTTTTTAAAGCTAGTAAGGTCAGAGAGAAACCTGCTGCTTGAATATTACCCTGGCAAGTATAACCTCCTCAGGTCATGAGTTTAACTTTTGGAAAATACTGGCATTCTTTGATTTGCAATATTGTCATTGTTTGTACAGTATGTTTGTGGTACATCCCTTTTATCTTACTGTTGATGGACTTTTTTTGCTAAGCTGCTCTGCTAATCCTCATTTTCTGCCCAGCCATGAGAAATAATAGATTAGACAAAGCTTTCAATGTAGGAATTTGAATATTATTTTTATTCACAACTTTTTTGTCTTGCTTAGCTGAGCTAGTGTTTTGACTTCATCATCCCTGAATGTAGATGGATATATGATACTGTAAATAATAAATGAACAAGTTTCTTCTTGTGAGATGTTAAACTGTGTCATATCATATATTTTAAAAGCACTTGCATTACTTAGGACATGCTCATCTTTGGAACATTTATAGATGTAGAATTTATTGAAGAAGGAGTATCTGCAGGATCTGAATCAAAATGAAATCAACTCCTTCAAAAATGATTAAAAAGACTGTGCAAATGTCCCTCCAGTGCCTGAAAAGGAAGGGGTTTTTTTGTTATTATAATTTTTCCTCTTAGTGCTCACATTATTACCATTCTCTTCTCTTGTGTATATCACAAGAAAGAGGACCATATGAATAAGGTAAAATCTGTGTCCTACATACTTCAGAAACCTTATTTTCTTCATACATTATCCAGTAACAAATTCACTGTTAAACCACAAATACAATGTGAAGAAAACAGAGCTACTTTTAATAATCCTGTTCCACGAATACCAGTTTATTAGTTCTTTTCCTTGATTATTTCCATAGGTCAGAGAGAGCCCTAATCTATTACTGTGAAACATCCACTAATAATACTTTTATTACAACATGTTTCATGATAGATGTAGTTGCACATTTTTCATACTATTTTTCATCCTGGATAATTTGATCACTGTAGGGCATATCTAAGTCGTGCATAATTTTACAAGCTTTGAACAAGGAAATTTACACAACAGAAAGCAATTTTGCCTTAAAAAACTATTAAGAAGAAATAAGACACGGTAACAAAACATTCCAAGTTTGTTTATTAAAAGATGGGGAAGCAAATTGAAAAAGGAAACATTGATGTGTTTTGTTGTACATTTCTTCCTCAGATATTTTTGGTCACGCTGAAGTGAGACTGAATCAGTGCCCACTGCTTATTTAGTTCCGTGTGTCAGGTAGTGCATAGCAGGGGGTGAAATGAATTCATCTTTCTGTCTTCAAGTGAACTAAAAGCAATTTTAGTCTTCCCATGTGGTCACTTGAGGTGCTTGTCATGTTCAAGCTAATGATATCAGGCACCCTCAGGTTGTTTAAGTATTCATGAAGTAATTAAATTCTCATTAACATATAAATAAAAGAAAACTGAAAACAAGTTTAGGAGGCACCTAACATCTGTTCTAATGCTTTTAAGTATTAAAATGTGCCACATACAGAAGGAAAAGTGCATTCTGTACAGGGAAGTATTTTGCATAGATTATTTATAGAAACTGTAATTAAACTGATTTGGCATATTAAGCAAAGTTAACAGCAAAGCATTATTTAGGTAATTCGTGTGTCTTGGTCACCTAAATAAGGAATTAGAAATAGGAAAAGGAGAAGTAAAATTAATTTTGGGTTTTTTTTTCTGAGATCCAACTAAAATTACCAGAACATTTGAAAAATTACTCCTTTAGAATTAAAGAAATGCAAAATATCAAAGTACAGGTATACTTCCAGCTTCTCACTCAAAATACACACTGATTTTTTTGAATAATAACATGTTACTGATAACAACTCTACAGAGTAGAGGTTCATTCAAAACTGAAGAGTGATGGCTTCAGAGTCGAGTTTTGATGGAGAAAGTGTGGCAGAATCAGTACTTGTTGGTCATAATGGTTATGTTTTATAAAAATGCTACCATATGGGTATATGCAGAAAAAAATGTTTAGCCGTAATAATGTCTGGAAACAAAGCAGAGTAGAGAATTTACAATTAACTCTGGCAAAAAAAATGGTCCCAGCTGAATTTTCTATTAAGGACTCCTCTGCCCCTTAAATGCATCTTTCACTGCCAGGCACAGTTACATTGAACTTTACATTGACCAAAAGGGAAATCATCAGTAGATCAAACTAATTATTCACTTGTACATGTACTTTGCTAAATGCAAAAATGTCAGACCTCAAGGAATCACTTGACTACCTACACCGTGTTTCAGACAACTCCATACTTGCAGTGTCAGGTAACTTTATGAGTGTGAATGCAACTACTCCACAACACATCTTCAAGGTCATGACTTAATATTTGTTCTAGCCAAAATTATAAAATTGTTTCATTCTGAAATGTAACAAGGTGTGTCAGAGCATACAAATCTTTTAACATTTGTTAATGAGATCCAACCTTGGACTAATTTTAAGGACATTATATTCACATACAAAACAGTTGTTACTTTTTCAAGCTTTTTTTTTAAATTTTTTTTACTGTGGTTTAGATGTTTGGTCTAACTTTAGATTTAAAGTATATTTGATTTCCGTGACCTCTGTCTGATAAACAGAATAAAAAGATAAGAATAAAATAAGAATAAAAGATAAGAATAAAAAGATAATTCATTGTATAACTGAACAGCAGAAACACAGTTTTGTCAATATTTGTAGTTCTTAATCTTAAAAAATCGAAAGGGAAGGAGAATTAGGTTATGACTTTTGAACCATGATATCAAATATTAATGAAAAAAACATTGTTTTTGAGATATTCAGTGGCAGTATGCTAATTTGCTTTCCTGTCTAATGGAGCTACAGTGTAAATTAGAAAAAGGAGGAAAAAAATGTACTGAAGGTAGTCATGGATGACATATGCATTATGATCAAGCATGGGATCTATTCAGATACTAGTAATGACAATAATTTTATTCTGAAAACTTTCACCGAATTCCCCTGGCCCTGTGGAATACAGAATAAGACAATACAATAAAAAATAAATTTTCCCAACTTCAGCATTAATATTTTCTAAGGATAACAGGGAATATGTTAGAGACATAACTTGCATGGTATTTTTTCCCAAGTGTCTTAGTTATTAACCAGATATTAATGTAGAATTTATTCAGTATTCAAAAACAGTACAACAGAACTAACAATTTTAGGAAGGTTATTGAACCATCACCAGTTTTTTTTAATAGAGGACTGGAAGTGATTAGATGTACTTATGCTTCTTGTGAGGATAAAAAAGTAAAAATGACTTGTCCAGTTATAATTAAAACAGAACATACAGCTTTATTCCTTTTGTCACATTATTCTTTTCTGAACTTAAATAGATCACTAAGGAAAAAACATTCAATGTCCTTAAAATTAAGCACCTGTATTCACATTTGATCCAATGTAAGACTGTTTTTTCTTCAGTGTATGATTTGTTTCAAACGTCCAATGCAGAGAATGGGGCGGTCCATCTTCTCCTCTGTACCTGAAAAAGTTTGCTACCTGAAATACTAACCATACTAGTCCCATATGATTTATATTTCTTTCACATTTGTCACCTACGTGTTCATATGTTGATACGGGATGAGGAATAAAGAGACTGATAACAGCCCTGCAGGGAAGAGTCTGGGGGTCCAGGTGAATTAGACACTGGACATGAGTTGGCAATGTGCACTTGCAGCCCAGAAACCTAATCGTATCCTGGGCTGCATCAAAAGAAAATGGACCAGCAGGTTGAGGGAGGTGATTCTACCCCTCTTCTCTGCTCTGGTGACACAAAACCTGCAGCATTGCATCCAGCTCTGGAGACTTCAGCACAGGAAAGATGTGGACCTGTTAGAGTGGATCCAGAGGAGAGCCACCAAAATGATCAAAGGCCTGGAACATCTGCCCTATGAAGAGAGGCTGAAACAGTTGGGGTTAGTCAGTTGAAGAAAAGACTATGAAGAGACCTTATAGTGGCCTTTTAGTATTTAAATGGGTCTCATAAGAAAGGCAGGGAAAATCTTTTTTAGCAGTGCATGTAGCAATAGGACAAAGGGTAATGGTTTTAAAATAAAAAAGAAGAGGTTTAGACTAGAGATTAGGAAGAAATTTTTTTTCACTGAGGGTAATGAAATACTGGAACAGTAAACATCCAAGGTCAGGTTGGATGTGGCTCTGATGTCTCTTCTATAGAGTTAGAACAAAATGTTAGAATATATTTATCAAACATACAATAGATACATTTCTAGTGGTCCAAAGGAAGAATTAAAAGGGAGCTGGAAGGTAATAATCCACATAAAGGAAAATTAGGTCATTTTCTCTACAGGATGTAAAAAAAAATGTGACAAGGTAAACTTCACTGCACTCATAACCGGTATGTTTATTTTAGCAATTGTGAGTGGTGAAGACCACAATATTTCTTCAGTTCCTAAAAAAAAATATAAATAAATATCACTCTCAGTTTACACCTCTGTTCACAACTTTGCCAGGATTTCATTCTACCAGGATCTCAAAAGCAGACAACCTTTTAAGTGTTGCTAGACTTTCTCAGTTCAGTATATCAGACATATCTTGGATACCTGATTATTTTTTTGTTACTCCTTATATATCCTGAGTGGATCAACATGAACCCAAATTATTTATTCCTAATCAGATTTTAGCAATTTATTTCAGTTTCACTTTACCTGTTTTATGACACCAGTTTAAGCAAACTTATAAATGTCAGAAGACCCACTGAATAGATTCTTCATTTTATTTTCATTATTTCTCCATGTAAATACATATTTTTTAAAGGGTCAATATTAATTAATCTTCCTAGCAACAACTGTGTTTAAGAGCTAGTATGGAAAAATATTGATAATATACTGATGTTTTTATTTATTGCTAAGAAATCAAGCACTTTTTCAGTTTGCCATGTTCTGCTAGTGAGCAGATGCACAAAAAGTTGGGGGGAAACATAGCCAGGCATCTACCCCAAGCTAACTAAACACTTATTCAACATCATACCCAAGATACAAACAGGAAGTTGGTCTAGGGCCATGGTTTGCTGAATGGGGACTTTTGCCTGGGGATGTGCTTGGTCTTGGTCATTGGGTGGTGAGAAGTTTGTAGTTTGCACTTTATTTGGTTTCTCTATATTATTATCATTATTATTGCTGTTGTTAATTTTTTCAATGTCCTACTACACTGCCTCTATCTCAGCCCATGAGTTTTCCTTTTTCCAGATTCTTCTCCATATCTCACTGATAGTAAGGGACTGGGGTGGTTAGAGACCATCTGATTGGTCCTAGTTGCTAGTTGGGGTTAAACCATGACATAGATAATTTTTTCTTGTATTTTGTTTTATTTAAGGGAAAATAGTTTTAAAGGTTAATATATATTTGGAGAAAAGCGGATTAAAGCTGATATAAACTGTTATAATTGCAGATGCTTCTGCTGTCACACAAATACGAGCTTTCCAGACATTTCCATTTAAAATACATAGGAAGTCAGCATATGATTAACTTTTCATATGTTGTAAGAATTTTACATTATCTCCCTTCCTCTTCTCTGGGAAATGCCCAAGACATGGGAAGAAATCTAAATTAGTACTTTCAACAGAATCCTAAAACAAGATCGTAATATAACTTGCTTTATAATTTCTAAAATGTTTCCTTTGATTATTATTAACAATTTTTTTTGTTTAGGTCCATCTATTCCCACATGACACAGTGAGACACTGTTCATTGTATAAAAATGAAAGCCACGAAGAAGTGACCGCTGAGTACATAGAGGCCAAAGAGTCATTTCCCTGGCAAGGGAGATCGTGCAGGAACATTTGGAAAAGATCCTCCTTCCTGCTCATGTTTCTCTTTATTGTTTAATGGTTTTCCAGTCAAAGAACTGAATGATAAGTAGCTGGCTTGAATTTTAATAAGAACTCTATGGCAGCAACATTGAATGCTTCATTGCTGTGTGACCATAATCACAAAAAGCTGTTCAGTATTTGCATTGTCATAGAATTATATATAATTATTGCTGCAAGATATTCTAAACCAGCATTATTAAGTAAAAAGTTTAAAAATTTTATTAGAAGAAGTAGCACAGAATTGAACTATTCTGGCATTGAAACAAACTGGCAGGGACTGTGTCACTCTAGTTTCATACTGCTTTCACCAAAGTGTTCTGAGTATTTTGTATGTTTTTGCAAACATACCCTAAAAGGAAGTTGTGGAGAGGAGGGTGCTGGCCTCTTCTCCCAAGTGACAGGGGACAGGACAAGAAGGAATGGCCTCAAGTTCTGCCAGGGGAGATTTAGGCTAGACATTACGAAAAAAATCAGGGAAAGGGTCACTGGGCACTGGAACAGGCTGCCCAGGGAGGTGGTTGATTCACCTTCCCTGGAGGTATTTAAGGGACAGGTGGATGAGGTGCTAAGGGGCATGGTTTAGTGTATCACCTGCACCATTCATCTTCATGTCATCCACAAACTCAATCCCACTATCTATGTCACTGTTTAAGATATTAAACAGCATTTGTCCCAGTGTGGACTCTTAAGGGACACACTTGCTACTGGTTTTTATGTGGACATTGAGTCATTGACTGTAACTTTGTGGACACTGCCATCCAGCCAATTCCTTATTTGTCTACTAGTCTATCCAGCTTCCAATTTGGAGGCAAGAATATTGAGGGGAGACATCATGAAAGACTTTTCAGCAGTCAAAGTAGATGACAACTGTAACTACATCCTCATCTACTGATGTAAACACTCCATTGTAGAAGGCCATTAGATTATTCAGGCATAATTTGTCCTTGGTGAAGCCATGTTGACTATCTCTAATCAACTCCCTGTCTTCCATGTGCCTTGACAAAAATTCCAGGGTATCAGTGCCATCATCTCACTGGGCACTGAAGTGAGGCTGCCTGGTTTACTAGTTCCCAGGGACCTTCTTTTTTAAATATGGGTATGATATTCCCATTTCTTCAGTCACTGAGGGCTTCTCCATGAGTTTTCAAATATGATGGAGAGTGGGTTAACATCTGTATCAAACCAATTCCTTCAGCATTCCAGGATGCATCTCATAACCCTAGGATGAAACTCATGAACACCTTGTCCATGACCTAACTCAAATAATAGATGTAGGATTTCCTTAGGTTGATAGGTAAAGCTTCTAAAAGTATAGGAAATATTCCTCTTTAGGGAGAAAAAGTCATGTTCTGCTGCTTCTGGTTGTTGTTTATATATTTTTTAAAAATAAAGAAAGAGTAATTGCAATTTATTTTAAAACATCTCTGGAGGAAATGCTCCATTTCTGTATCCAGGAAATGTTCACATTCAGCATATACAGCATATTATCACTGCTTCATTCTGGTACAGAGTAACCCACGACTGAGAGCTGGGATGAGGAACCAATGTTAATATATCCTATTGAAACTATGCCACCAAAGAGAACAAAGAATTCATCTTCATCAGACATATAAGAAGGAAATACTTGAAAATTTGAATTTATATCTTCCAAAGTAGTGAACCTAAAATCTTTAAGTCTTGCAGTTAGTAGACTATGTTTCCTGGGCGGTTGTAATAAGTAGATGATGCATAATTTCAGAAACAACTACTTTCATATCCTGAAACAAGTATTTTTAAAAAAGACAGGTGCTGCAGCTGAATTTTATGGGGACTTGATTCTCTTCATGAATATGGAACACGCCTTGTATCTAATAGAATTTTTATCCCAGAGACAGTTAGCGCTACACCGTTTAATTTCTCAATCTTTACAGATCTTGGGCATAAGATTCTGGGCTCTTTGTACTTAGGAAAAAGAGGTGTAAGCAGATTTTCTTGAATTTATGGAAAATACGTGTGCTTTTATCAATCCAATGAATTTTAGCGCCTTCTGGTAAGCAAAACTTGGACATAGTTTCTGGGTTTTAATTCTGTTTTTCTATATTACACTTAAAAAAAATCATGTAAAATAGGATGTCAGCAGAGAAGGGAATATAGCATCAGAGGGACTGACTTTAGTCAGGTTTTTAACATTGTTTTCCATAGCACCTTCATTGATAAACTGATGAAGTATGGATCATATAAATAGACAATAAGGTGGTCATAACTCTGGTTAAACTGTCAAGCTTTAAGAATTATAATCACTACCACAAAGTTCAGCTGGAGAACAGTCACCTGCAGTATGCCCTAGGGGTCAATACCAGGTCCAAAACTGTTTAGCAGCTTCATTAATGTTCTCAGTGGTTGAGCAGAGTGCAGCCTCAGCAGTTTGGCTGACAGTATTACTCTAGAAGAAGTTATTGACAGACAAGGTGATTGTTCTATCATTCAGAGGGATGTTGACAGGCTGGAGAAATGGACAGGAATAATGTCATCAATTTCTACAAAGGGAAATCAAAGGAAGAAAGATACAAAGAAAAAAGGAAGGGGTCTTTATCTGGGATTATAGTGATAGGATGAGGTGTAATGGTTTTAAGCTGAAAGAGGGGAGATTCAATTAGATATTAAGAAGCAATTTTTTCTATGAGGATAGTGAAGCACTGGAACAAGTTGTCCAGAGAAGCTGTAGAAGTCCCATACTTGGAGGCATTCAAGGTCTGGTTGGATGAGGTTTTGAGTAACCTGATTCAGTGGAAGGTGTCCTTGCCAACAGGAAAGTGTTTGGAATTAGATGATCTTCAAGGTCCCTTCCAACCCAATTTTAAATGATTGGAGGTTTTCAAGAAGCCATTGAATTAGATGCTAGAAAATTTCATCTATGCTCTCTTTCCAACAAAATGTTGGACCAGATAACCATTCAAGGTACCTTTGGGTACAGACCATCTCTGATTCTGTGACATGCAGTGTTCTGCATCTGATTAGGAATACTGCCTTTCGCACATCCTCTGTTACACTCTGAGTTAACAATAGAGCACCTAAGTGCACTTGTATTGGAGGAGACATTAGCAGAAATGTTGCTAGGTCCTCAAGGGATGTGATCAGGACTTGTGAGATGCACCTGGACTGCTGGATGCAGTTCTTGATTTCCCAATCCAAAACAAAGGCCGACCTCCTGAAGCAAGTAAACAATAGACCATAAAGAAAATTAATATTTTGGATCATGGGATATATAAGGACAAGCTGAGAAATCTGAGAGTATGCCTCCTGGGGAAGAGAAAGTTTAGGAGGATCTTATCAGTGTTTATAAGTACTGAATGGTAAGGAATAAGGAATAGGAGGTCAAACCCTTTTGAGTGGTACTCAGTGAAAAAGACAAAGGCAAAGGGTACAAATGGAAATACAGGAAATTACATATAAGCATGAGGAAAAAAAATACTGTGAAGATGATGGCATACTGGAACAGGTTACTCAGAGAAGTTCTGGGATCTCCATTCCTGGGGGTAAGCAAAACCCAACTGGACAGAGACAAAAGCCATCTACTTTAGCTGATACTAATTTCATTAGTGGTCTCTTCTCCCAAGAGACAGGCAAGAGAATGAGAGGGAATGGCAGTAAGTTGCACTAGGGGAGATCAGATTGGACATTAGGAAAAAATTCTTCACTAAAAGGGTTATCAGTCACTGAAACAGGCTGCCAGGGAGATGGTTGAGTCATCATCTCTGGGGGTATTTTAAGATGGGTCGAAGAAGTGCTCAGATATATGGTTTAGTAGTACAGTGTGGTTGGCCTTGATGGTTTTGAAGATCTTTTCCAACCTAGTGATTCTATAATAAAATGTTTTTCTGTGATTTACAAGCAGGCAACTGTCTATAAGAAACAGGATGACTACTCCTTTTCTTCTTTTCTCATGAAAATTTTGCAGGTGGCTTGCTTTTCCATACTGTTTTTCCAGCAATGTTCTCTATCTCATTACCTGCTTTTATCATTAGACAGCAAATACTGTAGAGTAATAATTCATCATGGATTTTGACTGTGTCATCTTCTGATCATATTGTAATAAATGAAGAAGTCTATTGAAAGGGTAGGAAAATGCAGAGTGTAAAGATTCTTTTCATTATAAACAAAAAATGCAGTCAGTCTCCACCACCCAAAATCATACTTTTGCTAAATTTGTTCAAGTGATGTGGCAAAACCCAAATGATTAAATGAAATTTTACATTCCTAGAGTGAAGTATTTTAACAGAGAATATAGTGTATATAAAAACTCACGTGTATCCTATGTGCATTCTGATGGTTTATTCTTGTAACTTGTACAGGAGAAATTTGAAGTACATGTAATGGCTTAATATTTTCTGTTTTCTGCACATAATAGAAACTTGTTTAATGTGGTGTGACAGCTGAGATTTCTTTCACGTGTATATTTTGAAGAATGAGATATGCTCTCTGCTTCTTTGCCCTTCACTTTGAATTGGTCCCAAATTCAACTTTTATTCAGGAGAAAGAACTAATTACTATGATGGTATGTTTTTAGTTTCCTGAGCATCTGTCTGGTTCTCTTAAAATATCCCAAAGGTATTTACCACTTCCAGATCTTGCATCATTTCCTCTATTCCTGGCAGGACTTTCTTAAAAAGTTAGCCCCTAACCACTACTTTGTAACGTTTTGTGAGTTTTTCATTCACTCTCTGGCATGTGAAGACCTTAATTATATCCCTATGAACTTCTGGCATAGGTCCAGATGCTGAGAAAAGAAACAGCAGTAAGTTCACTTAAACAACAGCTCTAATTGAGAAGCAGCAGTATGAAAAGTGGTAACTACCTTTCGCCTAGTAATTCTTTATTAGGAAACCATAGTGAGATGAATTCTGTTCCCAGTATGGCATTGCAGCCCTAATGAGAAGTGAATTTGATCTAACAATGTTTGGATCACAGACAGTATGTTTACAACCTTCTCAACTTTTGCATATGATAATAAAGGAATAGTTACATAAAGAATGTAATGGTTAGCTTAATATATATTGTACAAGCGTCTGATACATTCTGCAAGTACATCTGAACAAAAGAATTTTACCTGGCTCCTGTGTGCGTATGCAGGAAAAGTGAAATGAGTTTGTGACACCAGGATTTAAGGGTAATAATATATTTCTTGTGTGTACATGAAGTCCTGTTCAGTCTTAATTTATATAAGTATATGCAAAAATGGAAGACTTGAGGAAGATGTAAAAACATGGTTCCTTTCTTGGCTCTGTGAAGCAGTGCTCACTTTGAAGGAAGAAAATTTTTAACAAACATGGACTAAAATAATTCTTTTTATGTGACTTCAGGCACCTACCTACTGTGGATCTCCTTACATAGGGGGACAACCTATGTCACCATGGTCTTCACCATGGGCTACAGGCCAATCTCTGCTCCAGAGCCTGAAGTAACATCTCCCTCTCCTTCTTCANTGAAACAGGCTGCCAGGGAGATGGTTGAGTCATCATCTCTGGGGGTATTTTAAGATGGGTCGAAGAAGTGCTCAGATATATGGTTTAGTAGTACAGTGTGGTTGGCCTTGATGGTTTTGAAGATCTTTTCCAACCTAGTGATTCTATAATAAAATGTTTTTCTGTGATTTACAAGCAGGCAACTGTCTATAAGAAACAGGATGACTACTCCTTTTCTTCTTTTCTCATGAAAATTTTGCAGGTGGCTTGCTTTTCCATACTGTTTTTCCAGCAATGTTCTCTATCTCATTACCTGCTTTTATCATTAGACAGCAAATACTGTAGAGTAATAATTCATCATGGATTTTGACTGTGTCATCTTCTGATCATATTGTAATAAATGAAGAAGTCTATTGAAAGGGTAGGAAAATGCAGAGTGTAAAGATTCTTTTCATTATAAACAAAAAATGCAGTCTGTCTCCACCACCCAAAATTATGCTTTTGCTAAATTTGTTCAAGTGATGTGGCAAAACCCAAATGATTAAATGAAATTTTACATTCCTAGAGTGAAGTATTTTAACAGAGAATATAGTGTATATAAAAACTCACGTGTATCCTATGTGCATTCTGATGGTTTATTCTTGTAACTTGTACAGGAGAAATTTGAAGTACATGTAATGGCTTAATATTTTCTGTTTTCTGCACATAATAGAAACTTGTTTAATGTGGTGTGACAGCTGAGATTTCTTTCACGTGTATATTTTGAAGAATGAGATATGCTCTCTGCTTCTTTGCCCTTCACTTTGAATTGGTCCCAAATTCAACTTTTATTCAGGAGAAAGAACTAATTACTATGATGGTATGTTTTTAGTTTCCTGAGCATCTGTCTGGTTCTCTTAAAATATCCCAAAGGTATTTACCACTTCCAGATCTTGCATCATTTCCTCTATTCCTGGCAGGACTTTCTTAAAAAGTTAGCCCCTAACCACTACTTTGTAACGTTTTGTGAGTTTTTCATTCACTCTCTGGCATGTGAAGACCTTAATTATATCCCTATGAACTTCTGGCATAGGTCCAGATGCTGAGAAAAGAAACAGCAGTAAGTTCACTTAAACAACAGCTCTAATTGAGAAGCAGCAGTATGAAAAGTGGTAACTACCTTTCGCCTAGTAATTCTTTATTAGGAAACCATAGTGAGATGAATTCTGTTCCCAGTATGGCATTGCAGCCCTAATGAGAAGTGAATTTGATCTAACAATGTTTGGATCACAGACAGTATGTTTACAACCTTCTCAACTTTTGCATATGATAATAAAGGAATAGTTACATAAAGAATGTAATGGTTAGCTTAATATATATTGTACAAGCGTCTGATACATTCTGCAAGTACATCTGAACAAAAGAATTTTACCTGGCTCCTGTGTGCGTATGCAGGAAAAGTGAAATGAGTTTGTGACACCAGGATTTAAGGGTAATAATATATTTCTTGTGTGTACATGAAGTCCTGTTCAGTCTTAATTTATATAAGTATATGCAAAAATGGAAGACTTGAGGAAGATGTAAAAACATGGTTCCTTTCTTGGCTCTGTGAAGCAGTGCTCACTTTGAAGGAAGAAAATTTTTAACAAACATGGACTAAAATAATTCTTTTTATGTGACTTGAGGCACCTACCTACTGTGGATCTCCTTACATAGGGGGACAACCTATGTCACCATGGTCTTCACCATGGGCTACAGGCCAATCTCTGCTCCAGAGCCTGAAGTAACATCTCCCTCTCCTTCTTCACAGACCCTTTCACAGCTGCTGTGCAGCAGTTTTTACCCTTCTTAAATATATTATCACAGAGATGTTACTAATGTAACTGATAGGCTCAGCTGTGGCCAGTGCCGGGTCCTTAGGGCTGCCTGGAACTGCCTCTAACTAACATGGGGCAGTGTCTGGTGTCTTCTCTGCAGTTCCCCCAATACCAAAACCTTCGCAAATGAACCCTATAAGTTATATTTGAATTATGCAATTTTCAGAAAACCAGAAACAGAGAGATGACTTTGCTGATGACAGCTATGATCTTTGTGAATTCTCTGTGATAATAAACTGATGTAGAAGTCCATTTCCATGTCATTATATTCGATCTGTAAGTCTACTTTCAGTTTGATAAAAAGCACTAGAAGCACACAAGTAATTATCACAACACCATTCTGTGACTTCTTGTTTTTCACATGTGCTAGTATGGAAGAAGTTTCAGGTTAGTACTTCTGAGAAAATTTGATGAGCTTTTGCCATAAATTTTGCTGCTTTTTCTTCTTATTTTAAGCATAGATCATCTCAGGAACTGAAATAGTGCATACATTCACCTTGATGCTAATGTGCAAAGCAGAGATGCAAGTATTTATTTTTGATTAAATATAAAAGTATTTAACAAATGGTTCCAATGTTCATTGCAGTATCCAAAAAACAAACCCAAAGTTTTTCTGTCGCAATTTGAAGGAGAATGTTACAGCTGTTATATCCAATAGTAATTATGAGAATGTTACATATTATGCATTTTCACATAGTTATATGGAAAAATGACCTAGATAAAAATCACACATTAATTGGTGTAAGGTTATTCCCAGCACCTGGACAGATTAAATAAAAACATTCATAAAAACATGTGTAAAAACAATCATTATATCCACCCTTACATCTAGCCCTCTTTCCAATATTTAATTTGTATAATTTTATTTATCTTATATAGTATATTTGAAAACATATTTTCTTTGTAAAACAGAGTATAATCTCAGCACTCAGATCACCTCATAACAATAAACAAATTAGTAGAAAGTGAGACTCACCATTGTTGAAGGAAAAGTATGGCAACATTGAGTATACTTGCTTCCTAGATCCCTTTCATGTGCGACTGCTCTGTGAATAACATGCAGAAGAAAATCAAATTCCTACAGCTGCATATTAGTTATAACCTGTAATCACAGGTAAATACAGAAAATAAACCAAACTATATTATATTTTAGTACTAAAATTAAACTTAGGAGAATATATTACTGAAGATGATATACCAAATAAATACCCCAAAATTTCTGTTTACTAAATAATTTCTGATAATCTATTTTATCCTAGACATTTTATTATGTCCGTCTATCAGCAGCTGGAGTGGACAAATTAACATTTCTATATCTGCAAAAAAAGATGCTTCTACCTAAGACTTTATCTAAAGCCTGCTCACAGTATATTACGAAAAAAAACACACAACAGAGGTTTAAGGTAAATATGACTTTTAACTTCGAATAAGGAATTAAAAAAAAATCCAGATACTGCAAAGTATTTCAGACAAAAGATATTTCATCTATGACAGTACTTAATTGATAATTCCTCATACCCATAATTTCAAATATATGCTTGTACTTAACTTGAAAAAAACCAAAACCCAACCAAATCATGCAACAAAAAAATCGAATTAAACTGTTATTTTTTCCCTAAAAACAGACAAACCAGACAGTTAATGTTAATCAAAGATATTTTGAAGCATGTTAGATCCATATCTCTCTGACATGGAACATCTATTTCAACTGAAAGTAATCAGTCATTAACTTAAGCAAAAGAGTTAAGTGTTTGTTGGATATTGAAGCAACCTTTAGTGTGAAAAGGGTTTACATTAATAATTATCTGTTTTTCTCTAATTAGAATTCATTAGCTCATGTGGACATTTGGAATGACTTGGATATCTAAGGACAACTAAAACTGAAGCCAGTAAACTCCAGAAGCTAGCCCAGCTGTTAGAAAACTATAAGGAAAGGTGTGGGTGCTCTTAAAATAGAAATTAAAACTAGATAATTAAGATTTCATATAAAGGTACCTATCATGATTCCAATTTGCTGCTGTTCAATCTCATCAGGTAACACCTTTCACTCTCTTAAGCTATCAACTGTTGTACTTTTTAGCTGAAAGTACAGTATTTAACATGCTGATGCATTTTAATTCAAGGAATGAGTAGATTGTGTTTTGGTTTGTTTTTGGTTTTTTTTAAAAAAACCTGTATTCTAAATTACACGTGAGGCTAGGTGTATCCTATACCACAGCAAAACCAATGGATCAGGATTGAGAGATTTAATTTTTGAGACATTTATTATATAGGATATGTTCTGAGATCTAGAGGGGAATGGTCAAGACATTGAAAATTTATTTGAAGATTCAGGTTCTAGACCCTGAGAGAAGGAGCCACAGGAATGAGGCTGCTCCAAAAAAATGACTGTGAACAGCATAAGTCATGCCATCACCAACAGGATGCAGACTTAAAAGGTCTCTGCAGGGCAACAGTGGTGAGAGTAAAATGGCCTATGAATAGTGCCTATACGAAAGTACTGAGTCAAGTCTTGTGTCCATGCAGGATGACCATTTAACAAAAAAGGATAGCAACAGACACAGAGGCAGCCTGTGGTGTGTATGTAAAACTCATCCAGAAAGCAGGAGTTGAGACAGGGTTACCAGTGAAGTCAGTCCCAAGGGCCATTCTGGTGACAGGATTGAATACAAGGTAATGCACAGTGTAGGTTTAGATCTATCCAAGAATACCATTCCGGACAGCAGAAGACAGGGCACAGTATACATAAAGCATAGCTCAGATCAGATCCAAGGGCCTGTTCCTCAGCTTAAAAGACACTTCTGGGCCCACAGGTAAGAAAGTGGGGACAGGGGACCAGTTAAGGTTTGTCAGGACACAGGTTTATCTAAGAATATGTGGAAGAGAAGCAATATTTTCCCTTTTATTCAGATGCTTAGGTCATTAAAATGTGTGTAGAACAACTTCATTTGCAACCTGTTTATACCATAGACATCTTAAAACTAGGTTTCTTCCACGTAAGAAATTTCCCAATCACAAAGATATGGTCAGTTCTGAAGGAGCTTTGGAGGATATAAATTAGTGTATATTATTTATTTTGCAAAATTGCTTTGTATTATTTACTCATACATTCTTCTGAGCAAAGCCTAGACTTATCTATGAATGCATTCTGCAAATAGGGTAGAAGCTTTCTTTTATTTTTTCTCTCTCATTTATGTCTCTCTGCCTAGTTAGTACTTAATTATTCATGCAAATAGAAAGAAAGAATATTTTCCACTATATGTTTATAATTGTTTTCACTGCAAAATTTTCTGAGAGCATTTCTGGTGTGCATTGCAAGAAATGAAACAATGGAGTCTAAATGTATGCTAAGTGTACTTCCTTAAAAATTTAGATGAACATTCATAAATATTGCTTTTCAAGAGATTCTATAGAGAAGACAATTTCAAAGAACTTTGAACTCAATAGAAAAAAAAAAGTTACTTAGATCAGGCCCTGTATTCTATATTTGTTCAAAAACCATTGGTTTTGTTTCTGAAAAAAAGTCACAGAACAGACAACACTGGGAACCTAGAAGTCTGTTGTTCACCAAAAAGTTTTATATTAACAGATATTACCAGTGAGCAGAAACTACAAGTGTAATTTGCAACAGGTTAACATTTAATGCTGTGAAACAATATAACAAGCCGAGGAAGATTTTGCTTTATATTCTCTCCTATTTTATTAATATATGCAAGTGAAGTGTCAATAGAGCCCTAAAAAATCTTATGCTTAATTGCTTGGAAAAGTGTCACACTCATTTTTCTTGGCTGTCCATCCTAAAAATACATGACCACACACTCTTAAAATCTTAGATTGAGATTTGAAATACGAGCTTTGAAATATGAGCTCAGATTATTAGTTGAAATCTTCACTTTTTCCTTTTATCTTCCAAGTCGTAGTTTAAAAGCAATTTAATAAGAAAAGGTTCAGAGTCTAATGATGTCCTGGCATTCAGAAATTACTTCCCTGTTTCCATGCCTCATTCTGAATTCTTATACTGAAGACTAAATTGAAATGACGTTCCTCTTAGCATTACTGGGATTTAATGGAATTGCACATATTGATTGTGCCTCGTACCTGGTACCAAAATACCTTGTAAAGTTATGTGAGATCCCAAAAATGGGATCTAGTTATCATTATAAGATTTATCCTTTATTTTCTTAAAAACAAAGAAAAATCTATATATTGTCACCATATTCTGTTTGTTTTTAATAGTATGAAACAAAGTATTCCTTTTCTACTAAAACTATGTTAGAACAATTCCTGAATGTGGATTACTAGAAAGACATGCCAATCCTAATGTACAGTATTTTCCAGAAGATGTTTTATTGCTATGACAACTGTGGGACAGAATTACTCAATTATGCATATCAAATTACGTATGGCCACTTTGAAATTCGTCCATAGTAACTTCTTCCTCTTCTAGGGGTAATTTCACCATATGTTGAAGTAGGAACATTCCTGGGCTGACTGAACTGTAATAAGGTTACAAACCAAACTATTCTTTCTTGTGACTTAAAAAGGATCCATTATCCTCCACATCTTGTGCATGCAATAGGTTTCTCCTTTCATTTTTTATCAGTTTTAGACTGGATTCTTCAAACCATATGTTAGAGCCATTACATTTTTTCTTTAAATTCATGATTGAAATGAGCACTACTTTTGCTTTTGTCTACCTCTCTCTCAGAAGCTTGTATTGGAGAGCTTACAGAGTTGAATTTGTTCTTAACAACATACTATTCCTGTTGTCACATGTTACTTGGATAAAGATATGTCTAGTTTTCTAATGCACTGTATTTGAAATTGTATTTTGTATTGTAGACTAGATTTATTTTTGTACTGAAGGACGTGGACAACAGGCCTGGTGATCCAAAAAAATGATGCAGCAAATAAAAGAATTTTACTATCCATACCCATTAGCTTTTCACAGTAATGAGTGCTGGAAAAGGTGGCAAAGGACCAAGAGCAGCCAGACAATTGGAATCACCTACCAGCAAAAAGAACCTACAGTACATGAACTCTTATGAGGCAGTTTTAATCTATGGTGCCCAATAAAGGCACAAGGCAGTCAAGAGTCATCCTTGAACTGTTTTCAATTATTATCTGGAATATGAGGACCAGAATATGGATTCAAGTATAGAAATATAAGATGTGTTCATATTGTTAAACATCTCTTTCTTATTCTTTGTCTTATTTCCTTTTTCAATATTGTGTGTTAGTCAAAAGCATTCTATTAATAGCTTTGAACATGGCAATATTTCTCCATTGATTTCTTTAGTCAAATTACTATGTCTGAGTACCTATAAATATTCTTTGGATTCAGGTTACATGATACCAACAGGAATGTGTAGTACTGGCTCTGAAGCTTTATATAAGGAACTAACTACAAGGTCATCAATGACTGTTGACTTAAATATCAGTCCAATTTCACTGGAAAAAAAATTCACTCCTTATCAAAAAACACATTTTCCAGACTCTTTTTTACTTTTAGTTACAGGTGTAAAGATTTTAAACCCTCATGTATTACCTATCCATGAAGGAGCTCACAGAGTTTGCAGTTGAGCACAAATGAATGTGTTATTTCAAGCTGCTTTAAATAAAAGCCAGGCAAAGGAATACACATGCATGGAAAGCAGAAAAGAAACAGTCTAG
>WAAB01012037.1:232549-255142 GCA_013389865.1 Piaya cayana | reverse complement strand
TTTTTTTTTTTTTTTGTTAATATCACTGTTTAAAACTTCAATGTCATGTATGCCTTCTTAGTTTAAAGGAGCGTAAAACTTATGTTTACGTAAGTTTTNCTCACACATTTTCCTGTCAGAGCTTTCTGGTTCTTATAAATTGCTATTATACTTGTGTCTACATTTTGCCCTATAATATTGGCTATTGTCTTTTCCGTGTCCCCCACCTATCCCTCAGCTCAAGAGAGTGAGGATACAGCTCCCTGGTGCTGCAACAAGATGCAGTTGAGTTTCCTTCATTTGGGGAAATGGCAGGAGTTGGCACATAGGAATGTGATGGTTGATCTTCACCCTGAGAAAATTATCTGCCCAGAGTGTTTCTGCTGCCTTCTGTTGGTGGCAGGATGATTGAGGGAAAGAGCCCTTGGTCTGGCACCAGAACCTGTTCTGGCTTCTTACAAACCTTGTGGTGTGCTGGGTGATAGCTCTCAAGCCTTCCTTTTCCAGGTTCAGCATTGGTTCAGGTTGGTGCCTAGGAACAGGGTGGTAGATATTATGGAAGTAAAACATAGAAATATGGGTCCTTTTGNTTTAGTTTTGGGTTTTTTTTTCACACTATTTAGCGGGTGGCTTGCTCTTGTGCTTGGAAGTTTTGTAGCTCACACATTTTCCTGTCAGAGCTTTCTGGTTCTTATAAATTGCTATTATACTTGTGTCTACATTTTGCCCTATAATATTGGCTATTGTCTTTTCCGTGTCCCCCACCTATCCCTCAGCTCAAGAGAGTGAGGATACAGCTCCCTGGTGCTGCAACAAGATGCAGTTGAGTTTCCTTCATTTGGGGAAATGGCAGGAGTTGGCACATAGGAATGTGATGGTTGATCTTCACCCTGAGAAAATTATCTGCCCAGAGTGTTTCTGCTGCCTTCTGTTGGTGGCAGGATGATTGAGGGAAAGAGCCCTTGGTCTGGCACCAGAACCTGTTCTGGCTTCTTACAAACCTTGTGGTGTGCTGGGTGATAGCTCTCAAGCCTTCCTTTTCCAGGTTCAGCATTGGTTCAGGTTGGTGCCTAGGAACAGGGTGGTAGATATTATGGAAGTAAAACATAGAAATATGGGTCCTTTTGTGGAGCCATTGATTTTTGTGAAAAAAAGAAAAAAGGAATTTATCTTCTGTGTTGAAAATGGAGGACAACTGGTAAAACTGACATCTCTGAGTAATCTGGTTTTGAAAATACCATCTTCATTTGGAAATGAAGTCTTTTTAAAAAATATTTTTAACCCATTCCCTTGGAAATGCATAGAAGCTGTGAAACAGCAGGAAGCCAAGTCACTAAAAGCATCCAGAGGAATTCCATTTTATTTTCATAAACTAATCTACCCACTCACATCTATCTGCGTAAACTAATTACTTTTTTAATTAGGGAGCCTTTTTGATTGCTTATGGAGAGCTGTGGTGAAATTTACCACTAATTATGCTGGGGCAGGAGTAGGCCTCTGGATTGTTAGGAAGGATGAGAAATTTTTATTTCCTTTTGTTGAAATGGGGAGCAAGTAGTAATTGATACATAAATAACGTGCTTATTTTTCCAATTTCAAACTATTCAGTGTCTGTTAACCTCACTAATTGAGGCTCTTTCTATGGGTCATTTGGTTTCCTTCCATCTAATGTAACATCTACACAAACTTCAGAATAACAAGCAAACAAAACTGTTGTAAAGTTGAAGTTTTCCTCCTTCCTGTTAAAGGTATTGTTTATGCTGAGTGGTCCTAGATCTTAGGCTTTGGTGAGTTCCAGTCATGTTTGCCTCAGAATGCTGGATCCCAGGACATGCTAGGAACTATTTGCAGAGTTCAAGTGTTCTTTTTTCCACTGTGGTTGAATATGCATGTAGAAAACTGAGGGAAGCACTTGTGCAAGTGCTTTTGGACCAGACTGTACTTTCCTCTGTTACTCCCATACTACTCATAGAATCATAGAATAACCAGGTTGGAAGAGACCCACCGGATCATCGAGTCCAACCATTCCTATCAAACACTAAACCATGCCCCTCAGCACCTCATCCACCCATCTCTTAAATACCTCCAGGGATGGTGACTCTACTACCTCCCTGGGCAGCCTGTTCCAGTGCCCAATGACCCCTTCCGTGAAAAAATTTTTCCTATGTCCAGCCTGAACCTCCCCTGGCGGAGCTTGGGGCCATTCCCTTTCATCCTGTCCCCTGTCACTTGGGAGAAGAGGCCAGCTCCCTCCACTTTACAACCTCCCCTCAGGTAGTTATAGAGAGCAATGAGGTCTCCTACTCAAGCAATTCCAAACTTTCATTTTTATATAAAATTTCATTTGTCGTACTTGTTGTGTTGATTGGTCTCTAGTACAGTGTGGCCAAATATAAGAACAGGTTTTCATGTTTACAAGGAAGTTGTACCTATTTAGCTAAATAGCTGCTGTAGCAGCTGTTTCCTCCACGTGTTTTGGGAGAAATAACTGATGTCAACATTGTACTCCAAGCAGAGGTTCAGGGTTGCAAATCCCAGACAGAGAGATGCAGCTGTTACTGCATTTGGAGCTGGAAGAACAGGGGTAAAGAAGGGATTTGTGGCTTACTGGAACGCTTTCTATGGTTAGTGCTGAAGAGTGGATGTTTCTTGGATTCTTTTCAGTATTCAACTAAAAACTCTGTTTTTCACAAGAAAATTCAATTATTTTCTTGGATATTCTTCCTAGAACATAAAACACCATCAAACAACAACCCAAAAGATGGTGCTAATTGTATGGTTTGCTTTTCAGGCAGGCTGTTTGAAGGACTTTATTTTGAAATATGTTGTACTGGACACCTGTCAGAAACATTGTTTTCTAATAGTCAAGGTTACATATCTTTGAACTTACCTTCAAAGAATCCTTGAGAAAATATTGCTGGATAAGAAAATGCTTTGTTTAAATTAAAACACTTTTAGTAATATAACAAAAGAAACTGGCCTGTAGATCAGCCAGTTATAAGAAATTAACAGTGTTGTGGCATTTTTGCAAGTGAAGGAAGGAGTTTGAATTAGAGGACAGAGTTTTGTTGTTACTTCCAGTTTTGATTATACAGTATAACTAAGAATTTGCAAAATACTTGTTTGCAGGTGAAGGTACCAAGTTTGTTCTGCCATTGTATTTCACAGGGCAAGAATCTTAACTGTCCAAGGCTAAGCTTAAAAGCAGGTAGTAGCTAGCAAACATATGATTAGAGCAACAGGCACAGAACTTACAATAATTTATTTCCAGATTTTTATCTTTAGACTACCTCTTCTCAGATCACCTTCTTCACTTGAAATGTAACACAAGCTCCTGTTCTGCTATGACACCCCAGTAAAATAAATGCTTTGTTCAACTGGCAAATAATAGATAAACTTGTTAGACATATTCTGCCAGCAAGAGAGGTATAATTGAAAGGACAATACCTCAAGGTGTCCAGAGTGTTAAAAAAAAAAAAAGCATTCATTAGTGCAGCATAAAAACTGAGTGATAACACCTATCATCACATGAAAAGGTAAATACAGCTTGTTCTATCAGGTAGGCCTTGAAATGCAACAGTAAAGTCAGTGACACAGTTCAAAGAGGACAGAGGTTGAAAACTCTGCCTACAGGATTTTTCTTTTTTTGAGGGGATGGTCACTTATTTGCTAATGGAGACTATGTATCTCCAAAAAAAGTAGATAACTTCTTAAATTCAGAAATAACATGATATTACTCAACATGCTACTGCCTTTTTAATTTGGAATCTGATAGGGTAGCAACAATACGACTGTTTATGCTTCATTTTCTGTAGTTTACTTAACTGTGGAACTTGGATCCAGTCTAAATGATAAATGTTTTGTCAGGAAAAATTATCTTCTTTATGAATAATGTGCATCTGGCCTCTTGAAGCACTGCTGGAAAAATGCAGTCTACCATAATATATCATTGGATCAACTGTTCTGCTAGTATGAGTAATGCACTATCTACATAGCTTTGCTAATCCACCCTTCTGGGGCCACCCTCATATTATTACTGCCTTGTCACAATTTTTTTGGCAGAGTTTTTACAGGTACTGTGCTGCCATCCTCTCAGAAGTTAGATGTTTCCAGATGCATCTGGAGACACGAAGACAGCAAGTACTTTTGGATGTGAACACACCTTGATTTTCACCTGTGAGGCTGGCTGTTTTCTGTACAACAGAACATGCTCAGTCTTTTGGAGAACTTAGTAAGAGCAAAGAAGAAATGGATAGGGGAGAGTATTATCTTGGTTCATAATGCAAGCAGAAGGGGCTAGAAAATAGCTTAGACAGAAAAGTACTAGGAAAACATAAGAAACCACTCAGTCCTAGAAACTATTGCACTTTTTCAGAGTCTGGTTTACATGGTAGCTGCTTGGTCCCACGTGCCATAAACAATAAATGCCAGCTTAAGCCATACCACAATGCCGTATCACAAGTCCTTCAGCCTATAAGCCATGCTTCCGTTTAGCCTTCATGCTGCCTGCATTGCTTGTGGTACATGGCAACTGCACATAGTTTTGCTCTGGGTTTGTTTTCCAGAAGCATGTATTCTTTCTTGGGAAGAAGAATAATTTTTGTTTTAAATTCTGCTTTACCCAGCAGCCTTGACATCTCCCCACACCTACTTTTCCACTCAGTATTTATTCACCACAGTCTACATAATGGCTGCAAGCACAGAGTTACTGTTAATGCTGACTGCAGATGGTCAGCAAAGATGTGCAATCTTCTTTGTCCGCTCCAGCTACCTTTCCCGGTAAAAGTTCACAGATGAACCTGGCTGAAACAAATACTAAAAGACAAATGTTCTCCGCAATAACAGTTCATTTGTGCTGTGAACTGGGCAGTGTCTGTTTGGCAGCTATGTGCTTAGGGACAAAGTGGTGGTAAGGTGTGCGTGTACTTTGATGAAACCGTAGTAGTGTCACAAAAGGTTCACCATTTAGCACTGTCTAGATCTTGTCTGGTGTCACTTCAAAAGTAGGTCATGCTGCAGTCAATCAGACATTTTCTGGTGCTGATGATCCGTCAGAGCAGTGCTTAAGAGTGATGGAAAAGTAGACTTATTACTCTCAAGTGTGCATAAGGTACATAAAGAGAGGTACTGAAACTGTAGTTTACCCAAACTCAAGCAAATTAACAAAAATTTTATTAAGAGTATACAATATAGCACCACACAAAAGGTACACTGTGCTTTGTGTCGCCTTTAAGGAATGTGACAGAGCACTTTCAAACTAGAAAAACTAATGTAAAAAGCTTTCTTGTTCATCAGCAGAGCTTACTGTTTCGAGAAGCTATTCGGAAAGAACCACAGCTTTTGTACACAATATTTTAATGGTCTTCCAGGTGGATTAAGCATTGTTCCCTTACCCATTAAGTTCTTCTGAAGTCTGAGCTTTGTTAAACAACCTCAATTGGGCTTTCAGGAAAAGCATTCAGTCCAGAACTCTTCCCAGCAGATCCCACTGACAACATATCAGTCAGTCAGCTGCTAAAATCTGTTTCTTGGAAAAGTAACAGAATTTAGATCAATGGTAATTGTGTGAATTGGGCTCTATGAGTCAACCCCAGGCAAACTAAGAAACATTTGGAATCAGCTCTTAACGCTGTGTTGGGCTCAAAGATAAATAAGTAGTACATAATTGATAGAATTACAGATAAACTGTATTGTAGAGAAAACGATGTGACTTTGAAGGGTCATCTAGTCCATCTCCTCTTTCAGTACAGATTTTTGTGCTACAATGACTTAAAATTATTTCAAACATAAGGTGCTTCTAAAGCTCATGGCAGAGGGCCTGGAACTAGACGAATCTTTAAGGTCCCTTCCAACCCAAACCAGTCTATGATTCTATTTCATTCTAAATTATTTATTGGTTCTTCACATTCCTTACATATCTACTTTGTTTCTTAACCTGAATTACTTGGATTAAGTTCTGTGTATTAGCTATTACATTAGGCTTACATTAAATTAGCTTTATTTTTCCTCTTTGTAATTGAGAAGAACTGGAAATGTTTCTATTTTCTCTGAATATGGAACACACAGATGTTTCAGAACATCCTTTATTTGATGCATCTTGCAGTTAGAGAAAGACCGGTTTGCATAAAGGGAACCTTAGCAAGTGAACAATAGTAATAGAGCCATAGTGAAATGAAAGTGTGGAATGGACCCAGTGCCAATGCATGTAAAGGGGGAACTTCTAGGATTCCAGCTTCACTGACTCCAGTATGGAACGTGCTTCTTTGTACTCTTCGGCTTCTTCAAATTCTTTTTCATTTTCCTGAAATCAAAACCAAAATTTTTTAGTACTTTGAAAATAACAGACATGGGATTAAATTTAAGAAGATAACTACGAAAAAAAAGAAAAAGCCAGTAACAGTGGATAAGGAGAAGGCTGAGGTACTCAACTTTTTTTCACTCTGACTTCACTGGCAATCTCTCTTCCCACACCTCTTGAGATGGACCATAGAGCGCGGAGCTGGGGAGCAAAGCCCTCCCCACTGCCAGAGAAGATCAGGTTTGTGACCATCTGAGGAACCTGAACATAAAGAATTCTGTGGGACCTGACAAGATTCATCCCAGAGGCCTGAGGGAATTGGCTGGTGTAGTTGCCAAGGCACTCTCCACGAATTCTGAAAAGCCATGGCAGCCAAGTGAAGTCCCTGGTGTCAGGAAAAAGGGAAACATCACACTCATTTTTAAAAAGGGTAGAAAGGATGATGCTGGGAAATACTGACCTGTCAGCCTCAGCTCTGTGCCTAGGAAGACCACGAAACAGATCCTCCTACAAGCTATGCTAAGGCACGTGGAGGATAGGGAGGCGACGCAAGACAGCCAGCATGGCTTCACGGAGGGCAAGGCCTGCCTGATCCAACCTAGTGGCTTTCTGCAAAGGAGTTACTACATCAGCAGACATGGGAAAAGCAGTAGATGTAATCTACCTGGACTTCTGTAAGGCCTTCAACACGGTTCACCACATCATCCCTCTCTCTAAATTGGAGAGATATGGATCTGATAAGTGGGCTGTTTAGTGGATGAGGAACTGGTTGGATGGTTCCAACCAGTGGTCAGCAGCTCATTGTCTGGATGGGGACCAGAGATAAGTGGTGCTCTTGGGGGTCTGTACTAGGACAAGTACTGTTTAGTATCTTCATCAATTACATTGGCAGTGGGATTGAGTGCACCTGCAACAAAATGACAGGTAACACCAACCTGAGTGGTGCTGCTGGCACACCTGAGGGATGTGATGCACGCCATCCAGAGGGACCTGGACAAGCTTGAGAAGTGGGCACATGTGAACGTCCTGAGATTCAGCAAGACCAAGTGTACCTCTGCAGAGAAGGGGTTAAGGGTCTTGGTGGATGAAAAGCTGGACATGAATCAACAACATATGCTTGCAATCCAGAAAGCCAACTGCATCCTGGGCTGCATGAAAAGAAGTGTGGCCAGCAGATGGAGGGAGGTGATTTTCTACTCTGCTGTCATGAGATCCCCACCTGGAGTACTGCATCCACCTCTGCAGTTCTCAGCACAGGAAAGACATGGACCTCTTGCAGTGGGTCCAGAGGGCCACAAAAAATATCAGAGGGATAGAATAGTTCTCGTATGAAGAAAGGCAGAGAGAGATAGGTTTCTTCAGCCTGGAGAAAACTCCAGAGAGACATNGATCTAGTGGAAGTTGTCCCTGTCCACGGCAGAAGAATTGGACTAGATGACCTTTAAGGATATATTCTGACCCAAACTGTTCTATGAAACAAGTGATATATCCCTACTGAAAACAGTAGTTTCTACATGACCCAAAGCACAGGTAATTTCTTTTGTTTTACTTAAGGTCCAGGATGATGACCATCATGTTTGAGTAGATTTGACTTATGCATACCTTTATTTTATTCTATTAAATATTTAAATCCAAGGACAGCAAAACTGGAACCAGTAACAACACATCTCAGCAGAAGTACTGTTAGGAAAACTCTTAAGAAATTTGACAACTGAAAAAACATACTACTATATTTTTAATTAAAGCACTACGTGTGAGCTAAGCCCAGAAATCAGCTCTTGAATACCTCCAAATTTTTAACAGCAATAGTAATTCCCCTATTCCTTGTTTTAAGATTGAACAGCATGGCGTATGGATCAATAGCACCGCTTCTGCATACCACTGAAATTTAGACCAGCTAACGGTTAAGTAAGTAGCTGAATGATAAAAGGACCCTAAATCCTGCCAGGTATTGAAGCATTTATTTTGGAAAACAGTAGAGGCATACTACTCGAGGATCAGACACCCTGAGTCTTCCTTTGAGAAGAGATATGCATTTTAATCATCAAATATTTCTGAGGTTCAATCTAGGATATGTACTTTTAGCCTTACAATATCATTTACATGTGTTGCTGAATTCTTGAGAAGGCAGCTTTAAAATTAAGCATACCCATCTCCAAACTGTACATTTTCAGTGTACAAGACACTATTCATATCTTTAAAATGTAGTATTAGTGTTCACCTCACTAATAAAATATAAACCAGTGCTCAGCTGCCTTGTTTTTTGTCCACAGCATAATAAAAGTAGTAAGCAAAGTATTTTGACTGTTTTCAAGTTCACTACAAATTATATACATCTACACTATCTAGAAAACCATCTAAAGCAGGTGAACTATTTTTTCTGCTCAAGTTACTAGCAAAGGAATTGAGCCCATTCTAGCAGTTCAGTATTTAAGTGTATATCAAGTGTGCATTCTGTTAAAGACCGCTTCTAATATTCTAACACATGCAGTTTTCATACACTGAAGGCCAAGTCTGCAAAGACAGTAACCAAAAATGTTATATAATGTTAGTCCAGGGACCTATAAAAGGTAATTCCTCAGTCCAGTTCTAATATACTGAAATTGCACTACAGTGAAGCATGTTTATCCAAGTTCAAGGAACAGCAGCATTTCTTGATCAGTGGGTTACGATGCTATACTTACTAGTAGCTGAGTAAGATCTGCGTGTGCAACTTCTAATCTGCGTTGACAGTCTGGAATCATCATTCGTGTCTCTTGTAAGATCTCGATCTGTGAAAATTAGAAGCCAATGAAAAAAGAATGGATTCTAGATTGGAACATTATTGTTTAAGTTTTCACTCTGAAAAATCAGTAGTCCAGTCATCATTTAGGAACTTCAGAATAGTTGTACCTGAACAGGCTTTTTTAATTAAAGGATGCTCATTTAGCCTAATTGCTTAAAAGTCTGTTAATTTACAGAATACATACATTTAATCTGTCCTTAACTACACATACAGTATTAAGTTCAAAAGAGTATTTAGAACAATTTTTCCTTTAGAAAAAAGCCTTGCCTGGTAAGGTTTCCATACAGAATTTGTTAAAAAGGCTATTTAAACCAAACTTTCTCCTGCTGTCGTGAAGCAGCTTCATCCAAAATGGGATCAGCTGGTTATATAAATATCTCCTGCATCTTTTGGATAATAAAGAAAAACAGTGTTCAGATAATACCACATAGAGATAATTACTGCATGAAAAAAGTTATTGAGTTATTGATCACATTGTGTGCACACTGCAGGAGGCTCTGACTGAAAGACAAAGGTAAAGAAAAATGAAAAGCAAAGACCAGCAGGCTCATATTTTTGATGCTTATCATGCATAAAAAGTTATTACTTATCCTTGTGCTTCATTTTAGGAGAAAGATTATTCTCACCATGCACTTTGAACAAAATTACTAAACGGGCACCCCACTGAATCTGAACATCCTGCCTTCTCCTACAGAAAACAACTTCAGATTTAAACAAGGGAACATTTATTTCATGGAACATTTTTGGATCTGAAATCCAGCCACTGAGAAGAAAAGGTGTGCAGCGTTGTTCAGTAATGTTAAATCTATTTAGGAATTAAAATCTGTTAGATATTTAAAGATTAAGCCTCTTCTGCATTCAGGATAACCTGCCATAGCAGCTGCTTCCTTTAAATGGCTTACTTCATTCCGTCATTCCCACNTAGCCTAATTGCTTAAAAGTCTGTTAATTTACAGAATACATACATTTAATCTGTCCTTAACTACACATACAGTATTAAGTTCAAAAGAGTATTTAGAACAATTTTTCCTTTAGAAAAAAGCCTTGCCTGGTAAGGTTTCCATACAGAATTTGTTAAAAAGGCTATTTAAACCAAACTTTCTCCTGCTGTCGTGAAGCAGCTTCATCCAAAATGGGATCAGCTGGTTATATAAATATCTCCTGCATCTTTTGGGTAATAAAGAAAAACAGTGTTCAGATAATACCACATAGAGATAATTACTGCATGAAAAAAGTTATTGAGTTATTGATCACATTGTGTGCACACTGCAGGAGGCTCTGACTGAAAGACAAAGGTAAAGAAAAATGAAAAGCAAAGACCAGCAGGCTCATATTTTTGATGCTTATCATGCATAAAAAGTTATTACTTATCCTTGTGCTTCATTTTAGGAGAAAGATTATTCTCACCATGCACTTTGAACAAAATTACTAAACGGGCACCCCACTGAATCTGAACATCCTGCCTTCTCCTACAGAAAACAACTTCAGATTTAAACAAGGGAACATTTATTTCATGGAACATTTTTGGATCTGAAATCCAGCCACTGAGAAGAAAAGGTGTGCAGCGTTGTTCAGTAATGTTAAATCTATTTAGGAATTAAAATCTGTTAGATATTTAAAGATGAAGCCTCTTCTGCATTCAGGATAACCTGCCATAGCAGCTGCTTCCTTTAAATGGCTTACTTCATTCCGTCATTCCCACGCTGTATTCTGCTGCTGTACTGTACAATCACTGTAAAAGGAAAGATAAGCTATAGCTAAGAATGTATTTATGCACATAGGATGGCCTTGTGTAGTTAGGACAACCGAGGAAAAGACTGTGCCCCTGTACCTGGCATTGGTGAGGCCACAGCTCAAATCCCATGTTCAGTTTTGTTTCTCTCAATACAAGAAACACATTGAGGTGCTGGAGTGTGCCCAGAGAAGGACAACAAACCTGGTGAAGGGGCTGGAAAACAAGTCTTGTGAGGAGGAGCTGAGGGAACTAAGGTTGTTTAGCCTTCAGAAAAGGAGGCTAAAGGGAGACCGTATCACACTCTACAGCTATCTGAAAGGAGGTTGTAGTGAGGTGAGTGCTGGTTTCTTCCCTGGTTGATAGGACAGGAGAGAATGGCCTCAAGTTCTGCCAGAGAAGGTTCATTTTAGACATTAGGAAAAAATTCTTCACTGAAAAGGTTGTCAGGCACTGGAGTGGGCTACCCTGGGAGGTGGTTGAGTCACCATCTCTGGAGGTATTTAAAAGATGGCTGGATGAAGTGCTCAGGGATATGGTTTAGTAGGGGACAGGTATAGTTGGACTTGATGATCTCAAAGGTCTTTGTCAACCAAGTGATTCTATGATTATTGCCACGTTTTTAAGTGTCATATATTTATGTTTTTAGTTCAAGTTATTTTTGAGAGAAAGGGTTTAATCTCTTTGTTTCTAACTTTCTTTCAGAGAATCTACAGCAAAACCTTTCTATCTTAATGCCACAGAGATGGGTGACAACTGTTTAAAAAAGAAGCACCCCAAGCACTCTATCTTTTCTCATATTATCACTTTTCTTTTAAGCATTAAGTGTTGGACTGCATTAAAAATAAGTCTAGGAACTCCACATATTACACTATCAGCAGTGAATGAATAAAGGTTTGTAATTTCCATAGCATGAGCTGTGCTATAAACTGTATGAGATGATGCCTTCTGCTGTATGCAGCAGAAATTTGGTCTACAAGGTATACCTACAGGAGTGAGAATATCCAATAATGACTTCCTTGGGCCAGTATTGATAAATACTTGCATATTGTAAAGCTGGTAGATGATATGAAAAGTAGTATCTTAT
The DNA here is from genome assembly GCA_013389865.1 of Piaya cayana. Classification (NCBI taxonomy): domain Eukaryota; kingdom Metazoa; phylum Chordata; class Aves; order Cuculiformes; family Coccyzidae; genus Piaya; species Piaya cayana. The sequence goes on along the minus strand of WAAB01012037.1, from coordinate 243,261 downwards.
TCGATATTTGCCATTCAAAAAGCAATCTGGGGAGGCATATGTATCTAGAATCTGTAAGCTGTAGTCTTGGCTACTGTGAAAAAATAACAGAACTACCACAGTCACTCTGTTCAAAAAATAATAAGGAAAAAACAGAAGGATGATAATTCCTGGAACTATATTGAGTAGGTGCTAACAGCTAGAGCCTAGAACAGGAATTTTGTGGAACCAATATTACTAGTTGGTTACCAAATCACCTATGCAAACTTTGAAAACTTTTGCATGAAACACATTTTTTCAAGTAATGCTGATAATTCTGGATAAACCATTTACTATTACAAATGTATATAATGAAGCAAAGCCAAAAGCTCAAGTAATTTGATAAGCTTTAGGACTGGAATTTTTAAAGCATTTCCTTTCCAAATTATATAAAAATTTTACCAGACTTTAACTGAACTCTAAAGAGTTTAAATTATAAGCAGATCATAGAGGAAGTTACTACATAAAACTAGCCTAACTTTGTGAAGAACCACAAATATCTGCAAGGACTCTGTGAATTACAAGCCAAACAAATATTTTAAAAATTGAGTGCTTGTGAATACAGTGTTAGGATAAAAGCAATAAAGCACAAAAATATGTACAGGGAGAAACAAATTGGATTTTTTGTCAATAGTGCATATAGGACCAAAAGAGATATTGCAGCTACAGTGAGGATATCGTGACCTTTCCTTTAAGTGTACTGAAAAATCTAGTTAAACAAATCTCTTCAACCCAACAGATTTGTAGTCAGTTGTTTTTTAGGACTGAGGTTATTCTACTAAGGGAGCAGATGTCTGGCATTGTTGTAAAGTAACAATTTTGTTTTAGATGACAGGACTGGTGTTCTATACACAAGACACATACACAAAAAACCCACAGATGCAAACAAATCATGTATGTACCAATTATATATACACATGAACACATATTCGTGCTTTAAATACTGCCTTATAATCCCTTGTCTTTGACTATTGCACAGATAATTGTAACAGTATGGTACTACTCAAAGATGGTATGGAGGAAAAGAAAGACATACAAATAATTCAGTTTGCTAAGAAAAGTAATAGTGGTTTGAACTACTTCTCATCAGAAAGTCTGCAAAACACTTGAAATCCATTGACTAATTACAGCCATATCTCATGGGAGGACAGAGATCCAAAAGAAAAAAAGGCCATCTCTAAGTATTGTGAATACCAACAGTTCCAAAATTAATACTACTAAGGAAGAGATAGTAGCACAATGTAAACAGTCATGCTAAGCCTACCGGTTGGCTAATCAATATTTGTAACTTAAATCCACAGCGTGGCATTACTTTTTGCTTCACTGTAACCATGGAATTTAAAGGCATTATGTGCTGAGCCAGGATGGTAGCCAGGATGTAGGACAGCATAGGTGATGTAAGAGAAAGCTGAGCACAGGGAAGTTAGAAAATCAAAGGAGGTACAGCATTAAGGTGAATATGAAGGGGAAGAAATGCAAACACAAATAAAACCTGTAGGAAACCAAGTTTTATTAGTTCTACTTGCTTTGAACCAATTTGTTTTATTTTCACATTGCAGGCCTGAAGAACCTTGAGCACACATACAGGATACAAGAGCACACTGCAGTCTGTGGTAGGTGAGTGGTCAAGTACATTGATGAAAACACTTCTGAAAGACCACAAAGAAAAGCCTGCAGTAAACAACTGAAGAACACTGTTCTGTTTCTATACTGTTTTGCTATTTCAAGAACTGAACTAGCCATGTATCAAGCGTATTTGCAGCTAGAAAGCTGGAGGAGGAGAAAATGCTCTAGATCTCATGTCTCAGTATTTCAAATGAGCTTTCTCTGCAGCTCATCTTACATGAAGGCTAATCCGGTTTCTTATAACGCAGATCACTTTATGACACAGAAGGCTCCTTTGGTCTTTTTGGGAAGCAGTTTGTCACTGTTTTTTTTTTTCCCCACTAATGTACAACTGTACAGCAGTGGGGAGCACATGGAGAACACCACATGCTTTTGAAGCTAAAAAATCTGAGACTATTATCAGAAGACAGGAACAAAATTCCATGCCCTCCACTGAAGAAGTTTTTAATTAAATACTCTGTATCATAAATTACAGATATTACTCCTTTAAAATTAACTTAGAGAATAAAGGAATTATCCACTAAAGAAAGTAGTGGTTTTATCAGCAGGCAGCATATTTCCTTCCAGCAACTCAAACTTCTGTCTGCACAGATACAAGTTGGTGCAAGTATAAATCCCATCCTGTAAACAGGTGAGAGATGGTAAACATCTGAATGAAGAGGTTCCTTTGGCAGTGGCATAAAGAAAACACTGACAAAAGATAAACTTGCTTTCCTAACAAGAATGGCTCAACCTCGTTAGAAGAAATAGCCAAATTTTGTCTCTGCCCCCTTCCCCCCTACACGCAATTTTTTTGTGGGAGAGGTTAAGCATGGGGAGCTGTTGAGAAGGTTAGGGTATTTCAGTTGGTTGTTAAGAGCAAATATAAATCATGAACCTCTGCTTAATGTAATGGGTGCTTTGCTAAAAGGAAGCAGGCTACTTAGTAGAATAAGCTTGAAGGTTTGGGAGTTCTCCATCTGTTTTGTGGAGGTGAAATACCTGGGGAAATACTTGTGCTAAAATTGGAAGCAGAGCAGACATGGGAAGTTCCCTAGACAGACAGAAAGCAGAAAAGTCAAGTCCATATTTTTTTTCCTCCCTCTAGAGCACAGGGAAAGTGAGCCCATCTGAAAAGGAAGTTAACTGTGTCCTACCTTGCTGGCATGTTTTTTCTACCACAGGAATGCTGCCATATTTACTTATTCCAAATATGCGCAAGTGCCCTGAATATTCAGCATAAAGTCTGGAATCCTAAAGGTAATGATTTTTCATCATTTGGTCTCTTTCAGAAAGCCCACTAGACAATAAAACCAAAGTTTGAAAGCATTTTTAATACCAGCTGTATGTTAGGAATATTCTTCTGCACTTAGTACAGAGAAGTGCAGGTTCCTAGCTTTTGGGAAGCATTAGACTCTTCATTAGCACTTCCACTGCCTCTTTATTGAAACAACGAGAGATAAGAGTTCAGATTATTAAAAGCAGATCATCTATTCTCAGGGGGCAAAAAAAGGAAAATAGACTGCAGTGAAACTGTACGTTTCATCTAATCTTGTGTACTTGATTGGTGAGAAGAATTAAACTTTCATTGAACCAGTCCAGTGGGGGGTAGAGAGAGCTAAAAACGTAAAAAGCCAAGTGAGCTAAGCAAAGCATTTATTTAAGGCTAAGAAGACATTTAGAAATGAAAAAGTTACAGAACATTACAATGTTCCTTTCAGTGAGAACACCTCCAGTACCAAGATTAGCAGGAAGTGATCACATTTGTCAATGATATTGCAAAACAATATACATTGTTTCCCATGCATTTCATTTTAGTTGTTCCAGGAGTAACTTACATTCAACAAAGCAAGAAAAATATTGCCATTTTCATGCTTGTAAAAAACTGTGTATCAGCAAGGTGTACTTGATGTACATACTGCATGTATGGCATGCAGACATTAAGTTCTATGTTAAGTCCTGGAAATGACATTACTTGAGAAGTCATTTGGAACCATAGGATATTTCTTTCAGGAAAAAATGCTGACAGTTAAGAAAAACGCCAGTGTGTATCTAAAATCCCACTGAAAGAAAAGAAGGAGCAGATACATCAGGCCTTTCCTACGCTCACAAACCTCAAGATAAAAGCATTATCTGGAAAGGGAGCTTGTTTATGTACCAGAGACATCAACAATCACAGAAATATAGAAAGTACAGGGTCCTAGTCTGCACTCAAAAGTGATTACAGCATGAGAAGTTTCTATTATGGATAAAGTATTATGAAGCTCTGTAAAGTCTTCGTATACTGAGAATCATTACAACTGTGTAGAAACTAAGGCTTCATTACTAAAAAAAAAAAAAAATCTACATGGATGTATAATTGCAGTACTTGCTGCTACCAGTCACAGTTCTTCATGACCCTCTACAGGAAATACATGCAAAATTCACACCTGATTGAATACAAGAAAAATATTTTAATATTTTTTCCTAACTTCTACAAACCTGATAAATATAGAATAAAATAGTTCAGGTTTAAGTAAGATTGTTTTCAATTTAGTTTTCAATTCTGCACAGTTTATTAAAATACTTAATAACATTTTTTCCCTACAAGTGTCACAGTTTAAAATAGCGTAATTTTGAGATACAAAAATTCTTTTATAGTCTTTTTTTCTTCCCCTAAATACTGCTCTTTAGTTACTGGGGTTTCTTCCTGCTAATTTGGCTCAAATTAATTGTTATATGGTTTTACCTGAATTCTGAATTTCTTGTTGGCTTTTTGTAGACAAAACCAAGATGTTAGCACAGCGATGGGTTGTGGAGGTTTTTTTTGGTTTTTCGTTTGTTTTTTTTACGTAAGCTCTAAGTGGTGGAAAAGGAAAGACTTCCTTGCCTCATAATGCTAGAGATTTTTTTCCCTGTGCTATACAGCCTACCACAAGTGGCCCTCATCCAGTTCAGGTTCAGCCAAAGTACATAAGCTGAGACACAGTAAGTAGTGCAAATGCAGCCTGCACCCAGAGCTATGGTAATACATGGGTGTTACAGGTGAAAAGCAGGTTTGGAACCCTCTGGGATGAGGCACAACGTTCCATGAGTCACAGCTCTGGATTTACTGAAGGCACTGTGCTACCATGGTGGGAGCCCTGGGACACCGATACTAACCAAAATGGGGACCCAATGCAGTGGTGCCCTGCTCAGGGGTGAAGCTCAAAGGAAAGCACCACAGATAATAAATCTTGTGCTGATTAATATATCACACATACGCAAGGGTCTGTTTTGCTCATTAGTGAACTTGCTGATGTGCTGCAGGTGCTGTTGTCCACATTCCAAGATCCACCATCACACTGGTCCCTGTGTAAAGGTGGGGGCAGACAAGGGGGGAAGCAAACTATCCTGGGTTACTGTGACAAAGCCTTCTTGTGCCTTACAATGGATCTTTAAATTATAATCTCGGCCAGTGTTTACCAGAACTGTGAGAAAAGCGATCCTTTCTGTTTCTCTGATATTGAGTACACTTCTCATTAAATAATTCTTTCTGGACAGTGCAAGGTGAAGGCTAATATCTATAAGCTGTCAGCTGCCCAGTTGGTCACTGCCGCAGATAGAGATCATTGGAGTTCGCGGGAACCACTAGCTGCCCCACTGCATGAGGAGTTAGGAAGAAAATACTGAGCCAAACCCTGACCATCATTCTACAAAGGGACTGATCACTCCTGAAATCTACATACGCTGTAGGAATAGCATTATTAATTTAAAAATAATATTTACAGTCACTTCTGTACTGTTAAACCATATGTTCTACTGCAGAGTTGTAACTGCAAAGCTAAATGAGAACAGTATTGCATTAAGAAGTAACAGTCTTAAAACATCCCTCCCTCAAGTCTGGATTGACTTGTACATACATATCTGACTTAGCTGAGACCTCAGCTAAAAAACTGTTAAAATTATTCTCCCAGTCTCAAATGATTAAATTCATTTCCCACCCTCCAAATGTTAAGTTTCATTACTGAAACAGACTACAACCAGGGTTTTAAATAAATCAAGTTTGTCAGATTAGGAATTATTAACTAAAATTAATTCTTAAAATGTGTAACCACAAATATTTTTCCTGAAGACCATCTCAAAGCATTAATTCTATCCAAAATATAGTTCTGAGCAAACTCTCCTGGTATTATGTAGTTTTCCTGGGAGTAATAGATTTGATCCTATGAAAAGTGCCCACATGCTTTCTGAGCCTCTGAATTCTTCATAATCTAAAATATTAAAAACTTCCAGAATGCAAAATGCACGGAAAGAACAACAGGTAAAGATGTTATTGGAGGTACTGATTGCTTTCAAAGTGGATTGGGCAATTTCTGAATGAAATGAGAGTGTTCTATGTGAAAGCTTTTGCCATTGGTCTATGAGAATACCATCAAGTACTGTGTAACATTTCATTTTAGAGCAGAAGTTCACAGCCTCCGCTGGTTTTGACTTTGATGATACCTTGCAGGTCACTGTGGAAATACCACAGTGCAGTCAAATAACCTGATGAATGGGGGACACTAAAAATAGGAATTGCATTCATTAGTTCTTGTTAGCACAAGTGGATCTTCAGAAAGACTGCTATTTTGTATGATCTTAAGAGTCTCAGTCCATGGTGAGACAGAAGACAGGTCAGCTCTATAAATACAATTATTTGTATAGAAATTCTTCATTTGTATTTCTTTCCCATGGCATAATAAAAGCAAGGCAGGACACATACACATGAACTGAATCCTGAACTTAGTCAAAAAGCTGTCTTAGATGGTTCTGAAAGGGCTTTCTCCTATCTTGTTTTCATTAATTTTTATATTTGAGTTTTGAATAACCTATTCTTATGTTGTTTAAAATGAAGATGGGAGAAGTAGGTTAGGTTTTATAACATGAAACCACTGGACTACTGAAACAAGTGAAAATAATTTTAATTTACCGTTTCAGTTTCTGTGAAGATTTAAGAGAAAACCTCTGGAAAATACTTGGGGAAGAAACATAGTTAAAAGGTAGTATATATAGCTGGAAGCATATTAAAGGCCATAGTTAAAGACAGAGATGCCACACTTCTGTAAAGAGTAAATACAAATTTCCCTAAATCAAGCCTTCTCTCAGTAAAGAGTAAGCTTGACTGTCCTTCTCATTCCAAAAGAGCGTGTACCAACTGTCTGCAATCAATGGCCTTGGTGGGAAAACTTCCCAGAAAAATTTAATCGTATTGTAATAGCAACACTATATCAAACTCTTGAGCAAATCAAACTACAGCATGTGCCTTGCTAGTCAATGACTTCCCTGCAAACTCTAGCAGTTGTACATGCAGTGTGCTCTCTATCTGAGAGTGCACTGTTATTTTACCAAAGGGATTCTAGTATACTCAAGAGTTGAAATGTTCCATCTTTGTATTAACTACTACGCATTCTAACTTCACTGTAACATCTGCACTTACCAGCAAGCACTTAAGTTTACCTGACTGCATCCAGACCATGTATTTTCAGTTTCTTGGTTATTTCTGAAACGATGGCCTCAAACACACTGTTAGAGAGTGAAAGCCACCCTGACACCAAGTGCTAAGTAATCCATATGCAGTCTCTTTGTAATTTAATAGCTATGGGTTAAATAAAGTTTCCACAAATGCTTATTCTGGCTTTTAAAACTAATTTTAGTCTAGCGTTTACACAACAGTATGAAAAATGGTACAGGAGATTCTTTAATTTAAGGGTGACTCTGATTAAATGAAAGTAAAGAAGGATTTTATAAAACAAGCTTTAGGACAGTTTACCTGCTTCTTAATTCCATAATCATCACATGCTTCAGCTTTCATTTTTTCAATCTTTTCTTCTTGCTCTTTTGCTTCTTTTTCATACATAACTTTTTCTCTTGCCAATCTGCAATTAAACCAAGCATTTTTGTTAATTTGGTTCTATTACAGTAAAAAGTTACACTATTGATAACACCCCTCAAAAAAGCTGCAGCTTTACAAGACAATATAGTTCTATAACAAAAAGTCTCTAAACCACTGCAAAAAACTGTGTCTAGGAAATGCTGAGCTTAGCTATAATGTGTAATGATTTTTATAAGAATAATTAGAATAAAAAATATCTTCAAAAATCTTGTGTGGGCTTATCCATACAGAATATCCTGACAAAACCCATATATTGGTACTTCCTTGCAAATACATAGCAGTAACACATAAGCTGCCTTGTAGATCCAGATGACTGCTAATAACAACAGTAGAGAGAGAAAGCTATCTCAATATTAAGTCCTCACATCCTAAGTAGACAAAACAAACCATGCTAAGATATCTAAAAAGACAACATCAGCCTTTAGAGAAGCATGTGCCAGATTTCCTCAATATTATCCAGGTTCTGATGGTTCTGCAAGTGACCTTTATTGGCTGTTACATTCATGTAGTCTTTTCTTGTTCACCAGTAAATAACAACATTGCATCTGCATTATTAGAGGAATAATGATAAACATCCTTCTTAGTACTAACTTCGAAAAAAGTCATATTTAACACATAGGGGAAAAGAAACAGCACTTTCAGGTTCACAAACTGTGATCCCAGCACGGTTTTTTTCACACTACATTTCACGCCTTATTTCCTACATTAAATGCATTATTTCCCATACTAGTTTTTGTATAAAATAATGAAAAGTAAAACTCCAAATTTACGCAGTAACCTTATAATCTTGTATTCTTTTGGGTAGTTTCTCCATTTACCTGATTTGGGGATTATAAACAAAAGTAAAAGTTCCACAATTTACATTATAGCAATTTTCTTCATGGCCTATCTTTCAAAGGGAAAATAATCCTTTTTTAATCCTAATAATGGACCCATACTTGGAAGCAGGATGCTTTTTTCTAGTAAGAACAGATTCAAGAGTAATGTAAAAAATTTTGAAGGTCAGAAGGGAATATTAAGGAAGTCTTGTCTGATGCCTTTCACACTGCAATCCCATTATCAAACTTTATTATTTGTTGTTACTGCATTTTTGCTGTTCATTATTCCCATTTCATTATGTATGTTCAATAGGTACATGTTGGAATACATAATGGTAGATCTGAACCAAACATCCTTTAGGATCTGGAGAATAATGAATTAACTTTTCGATCAGCTAATTCGGATGAAAACAAACATTGAGATGCTACTGCAAACATCAGGGCATGACGAAGAAAATCCCTCCGCAAATCAGAGTCAAATCAGGTCAGATGACATAAAATTGTTTAAGGAGTATTTAACAGCCAAAATAATGTAATTGGATCCAAGAAGCAAAGAATATACTATACAAATGAAGAGAATAAATAAAGGTCTAGTAGAGAGCTTCATGGTCACGCTAGCGCATCAGAGCAAATTAATTCCTAATCTGTCACAGTTAAGTGCCCTGCTAGAAGTGCTGCTGAGGATGGACAGAATGGTATGGGGGCAACACGAATCTTTTGTGAACTGAAGCTGCCACAAAAGCACCACTGCAGTAATATTTCCACAGAGAGTATACTGATACTGCAACAGCAAGAACTCTCCCTGCTTTTGTTAAGAGTTTACATCAAAAGTTGTTTTGCTAAAATACCCTTAAGCTGTGGCTCCATAACAGTTGATCTGAGTTGGGCTGTGGCAATACACACCTGAATTCTTTTCAACCCCTGTCAAGTCGTGCCATCAGAGGGCCTTCAGTCTTATAAAAGCTTTAACAGCATGTAATGTGTGTACTGTAGAAACTGGCCTAGACAATACCTACAAATCAGCCAAGTACTAGCTTTGAGAAGTAGTGCCAGGGAAAGACAGCAGCCTAATTACTAATAATAAAGACACTAAATCAGTGGCTGTAATTCCAGCTACTGGAACTAGCTCCAGTATTAGCATCAGCAAATATTGATTTAATACAGGATAAGTTAATTGTTTGATCAAGGTTACTTGATTTAATTTCAGACAGTATTATTTGCTTTGCTGTTTTTAGGTTCCAAAAAACTTAATTTTCATCAACCTGCAAGGCAGATGATTTTTTTTTTTTGAATGAAAGCAGCAAAGTCCGTTGAGGAGTGGGGGGAGAGAGATATGATTAAAAGCAGTTTTTAAGTTGCTTCACTGACTGAAGCTTGTATTCAATCGAAACTGAAGGCAACTTGCATCACTAAACCTACCATTTTTAATTAATTTTTAGCTAAAACAAAAGGTACAAGTTTTGTCATTACCCATGTTTTCACATTACCGTTTCACATTTCCATCTCTCTGCTTACACTAACTTTCCCAACTGACTGCTATTCAAGTTTGCTTACCAGGGAAAGACTGCATGTTCGGACCAAGTTTAGAACTAAGTTTAACTTGATTTTTGACCACCTTTCTCATACCTGAATATTTAAGAATTGCATCTGCATTGGCGTACCTATTTCTGCTTCTGTGGTAATTACACATTTCAGAAGCACAGCTTGAAACATTCTGCTTTCAAGGAAAGGAAACTGTTTTCTGTAACAAATTTTCCACTACACTTTGTTCAGTTGTCAGAATTATCCAATTTAACATTCCATTTATCATTCATAAGATTGGGATGCTGATGTTTAATGCTGCTAAGAAGTTTTGATTTGAAAACATTTCCTGTGCTAGATCCTTCCTCTAGATGTCATGAAGCCATTTCTACTGAATATGTAGCTTGAGGAGATGCTGAATTAAATCAATATCTTCTTTTCTAAAGGAAGGTGAAATTTCATAATGGAGCAATACTACCCCCTTAATCAACTCTTAATAATTTCAGCACAGTTCTACACAAAAAATAAGCACATGATGCTTTGTTCCTCTATTCTTCCTTCAGCCTTGTCTATCCAGAAACAAGATTCTGGGTTCTTTGGGATTTTTCGGTGGGTTTTTTGGTTTGGTTTGTTTTTTAGTTTGTTGGTTTGTAGGTTTTTTTATTTGGTTTGGTTTTGTTTTCAAAAATATTAAAATGGATACTAAACCATAATCTTTACACATGGTGCAATTATATGCTGTGAAGAGAATGAGAATAGTTCAGTAGGCATCAGAAAAAGACAGACTGTAATATATTGCATCTCAAGTATGCAGGCCATTCAAAGATGGAAAAACCTGAAAGCATAAAAACCACTAC